>JAMSGM010000106.1:0-33747 GCA_030462875.1 Grigorovia humatica | reverse complement strand
TTTTTTACTTACTTTTTTCCTTATCCACTTCCAATCACTCATCCTTCAACCCTACAACCCCTACACCACATCCCCATACACTACCCCTACTATCCTTCTCATCACCTCACACTTACCTAGTTAATTATATTGACGTTAATTGGAAGAGTTGCAATAAGCAGTGTTAATCTTAATTTGATTTTTCAAGAGCATGTCTTAATTATTGCTGATTGCAAGCTTATTTGTGAATATATTTCCTCTATTCATTGCTTGAGAGGTTTATTTGACATTTTACAAGAAAAACTAAAAAAGATACTCAATAAATGGATCAAGTATTGAGAAGCAAAAAAAGTCAGTCCTCCAAATCAATGTAGATCTTTAGCTATAATTGAACAATGTTTTTAGGAAGAATAAAAAAAAAAAGTTATCCTCTCCCCAGCTATTTAGTATTTAGATAAACCAGCTTCTCCAGTTGATGTGTAGAAACACGTCAGTTTTAAATTCCCAGTAATTATATTTGCTCAATTGCATGTAACTGCTAATCTTCTATGCAGGTTTAGGTCTTTTATGTGCAAAATCATTTTCTGATGCTGTACTATAATGAAAAACGCACGTGACTTATTTATATTATATAAATCAACTATATTAGCCATTTTACTAAATCAAGAAAATATAAGGTTCATCCTGGTTCACAACTTATATTCTTTGGCCACATATCTCAAATTTTTTACCGTACCCAACCGAATTTAGACTAAATAGTTCCAGAATTGTACTACACAATATATATTATATATTATGAATCTTCATTCTGTGAAATAGATCATCGATGTGAATTGTTTCAATTTGCAATCATTTGAATGTATATGGCAGGCTATTTTGGACTTTTGGATGGATTATGTATATTCTACAAAAGTTTAAACAATATCCTTACCCGTATATTATTGTATCGGTTTGGTTATTTCTTCGTAACCTAGATGCAGCCAAGTGCTTTAGTTCTAGGAAAGTTGGCTTTCGAAATGATTCAAATTATTAAAAGAAAGGGTTAGATGTAATTTCAAATATCATCAATAAAAGCATGCACTAAAATTCTTAAGATTTATTGAATTTAGGTTGGCCCAATAAAGACCAGTCATAAGTTGACAAAAGTCCATATCCTTGATACATATATTTAACACTTTAATAACGATATCAGAATTTGGACATAATAAAGCTATTTACAAGTCCTGAATTTATGACTCAATTAACATCAGGAATCTCGTGAATTGTTCAATTTATTTTCAACATAGGATAAGCCTGGGATCTTATCGACATTACCCAATCCAACAATGGATATGGGCTTATTTTCTAACCTATAGTTAGCCCACATTACAACATCATCCTTTGTTATCCTATCGACTTTTTCGAAAACGTCTTCAGGTGACAGTCTTTTTCCAGTAGTTACTACTTGTCTACCAATATCTTCAACAATAGCGGTAGAGCCATCCAATGATAGTAGTAAAGCAGCTTTAAGCTGTGCCTTGGCTCTATTAACATCATTTTCACTGAATTCACCTTTTTTAATTCTGTTCCACTCTTTTATAACCTCGTCAATAATCAATTGGGGGGAATGCTTTTTTGAATCTGTAACAATGTACATACCCCATAATCCCGTATCAGCATAAGAGGTAGAAAATGACATATATGAATTAGCAATAGAACCATTTTTTGATGCAACAAGTGCCAATGGTGATGGCGAGTTTATATCTGTACCTGAAGTTCTATCCCAATTACCTACAATAGCTTGTGTAGCTAAAGCGACAAAATAATCTGGTGCTGACCATGATACACCTTCCAAAGCAATTGCAATGTGTGTAGTTGGCAAAGTTTTCTCTTTAATGAATTTTTCACCTCTACAGAAAACCGGTAAAGGTCCACGAGGAGACCCCAAGGGTACAGGGTATTCTGATTTAGGTACATGTCCAAATGATTTCTGAGCCAACTCGACCAGTTTATCATGATTAACGCTACCAGCACCAGCTAAAACCATTCTGTCACCTTTATAGTTTTTACTTATATATTGCTTTAAGTCATTTCTTGTTATGGCTTTGATATTTTTAATGGGTCCCAAGATTGTTCTCCCGAGAGGCTGATCTTTGTAGGTTATCTCATGCAAATGATCAAATACTACTTCATCGTACATTTTATCTACCTCTTGACTTTCTCTAATAATAACATCTCTTTCCCTTTCAATGGCTGAAGGCTCTAATACAGAATTAGTTAAAATGTCGCTAAGTACTTCTACAGCTTGTGGTATATTTTGCTCTAAAGTTTTCGCGTAGTAAACTGTATTTTCCCTGGATGTGTATGCGTTTAAATGTGAGCCAATATTTTCAATCTCTAACTCAATTGCATGTTGTGATTTGTTTTGTGTACCTTTAAAAGCTAAATGTTCCAGAAAATGCGCTGTACCATTATTCCGTACATTTTCTGCACGAGATCCTGCATCTACAAAGATACCTACCGTGGCGCTTGAAGTGTTGGGGATAAATTCTGTTGCTACCGTTAAACCATTAGGTAATACTGATGTCCTTGTCTTACCAATAGATTCGTTGACAGCGGTGCTTAAAAGCCTCCTATTTAAAGTAGCTCTTCTAATTGTATGTAACATTACTACTGGAGTACTGTCTTCTTAATAAGGCGACAAAACAAGAGAGAGATTTCGTCTTGCTCAAGTGCTTAGTCAAGTTTCATATATTAAAAAAATGTATTTTTTGTTTTTAATTCTAGAATCATTCAAGAAAAACAAAATTTATAATCGTGACCTGCCAACTGAAAAGTTCCAATTCTTCCAAGAAGTTCAACCACAGCCCTCGAATAAAAGGACGCGCTAAGAAAGGAAAAAAATACGAGTTGAAGAAAAAGTCATCTATCTTTGTAATTGATAAAAAAATACACGTATAAGAATATAAATTATATACTATCCATGTATCACAATGGCTCATAGGAAGATGTGAATCGCGTGACAGCATTCTGCCTAGGTATATTGTCTCAAGTTATGTTTCATGTTTGATATAAAGTTTTCATGATTATAGTCATCTCTGTTGGCAATATAACTTGATATTATATTCTTGTCCATATATGCTAGATGTCCTTCTTTGGTTAATGAATCTAATAAGTCAGGTTGGATGGTAAATAAATTGGCTAATTCTCTTAACACAGAAAACTTCTCCACTAAGACGGGTATACCCCACAGTTCAATGATGTTTAGCATGCCGATGATATCTTTGGTGACAATAATACCACCAGTGGAACTAACTTGAAATTTACTATAATGTTGTAAAAGCATTTTGTACAGCACATTACCAATTGTGATCAAGAATGAATCTAGATTTTTCTTCATTAAATATTGTTTACTTTGAGTGTAGATTGAATTAAGTTCATTCACAATTTCAATTGCCGGTAACGTATCCTGATCTATTAAATCTTGAGTCTTGGGGATGAAATCTTTTCTTTTTTGTTTCGATAATGAGTACTGAAACTTATTAGTAATAACCGTTATAATCTTTTCCATAATCAGATTAATTGATATTTCTGCTTTCTTAATATTAACATTTGTCATTTCAGAAATGAGTTTCTTTGTGGTTGGTGAGTTATTCAACAATGGTAGAAAAATTGATTTAACTGAAACAGAAATATAATTCAGCATTTCAGTACTCATCGCTATAAAGCTTAAAATAGATAGGTCTAAATTATCATCATTAATTTCTGCCTTTTCCATCTGATAATATGCAATCTCTAATGCAGAATCAATATATGAACCCACGATACCCATAAACATAATTTCGATAACTTCCAAAGTATATTTGTTAGCTTTATTAGGTACTAACTCCATAATTCTTGCCACAGATTCTACAACACATTTCAACATAGAGTTAACATTTTCTTCAGTGAATAAGTTTTTATTTACTTCAAAGATATTCGTTCCAATATTTTGTAAATTACTATTTCTATTAATATTGAAACCAGTTGAAGTATTGAAAGATTCAAGATCTAGCCTCTTCTTAATCAAATTTTTGTATTGGGACAATCTATTGTAATTTGGTTTATTTAGTTTCAATTTGTGGTATCTTGATGCCTTTTTATCACTTACATTGAATTTAAGCGAAGTACTACCTATCGGTGTATTATCAATGTTATTTATTTGATTATTTATATTGGCATCACTTACTGAATTGTTATTGGAGGTAATACCATTACGTATGGAATTATTTCCCGCTATATCTATATCCATATCATTCAACTCGATACCATTTTCAATTATTTTGTTCAATTTATAGTTTAATAATCTACTATTGATAAATTTATCGTTGATCAAATTAAATTCATTTGTTTTTTCCATTAATATATTTTCAAGATTTCTTTTTTCTAATTCAAAATAACGCGTTCTATCATATAAATAATTGTTAAATAAATCAGAATAGCAATGTTCTAAAGTAGCAATTAACTGTGTAGTAGTTTCTGTTGAATTGTCTAATTTGATAGTCTTTTCGAAAAAACTTGAAATTTTTTTGATAAATTGACCCACTAATGAATGTAATGAATGTAAATTTCTTACGTATAATAAATTTGACCAAGTCATTGAATAATTTAATAAATTATCAATTCTTGATTCTAGTTTTTGTGCAAAAATTCTTTGTATAAATAATTGCAATACTTCAATTGATTTGTTATCGAAAACCTTTAAAACAATCTCTGATTCATTTTCAATTACTTGGGTAATATCATTCAATAAACTAACAATTTGCTCATTAAATATGACGTGATGATAATCAGGATCTAATAATAATTTATTTTTTTCATTATTTTCCATATCCATATCTAGATTAGTTTCCAAATCATTATCTTTATCGAGATTATTATCACTATTAATGAAAAATTCATGTTGATTGATAAAATTGGATATAACATTAATACCACCATTAAATCTATTCAAAATCATAGCAATTTCATTTAATTTTTGGAAATCGTTATCACGATATGCTAAATTAAATTTATCTAGCCAAGTTGTTTCCATTAATTCAGAATAACTTTCGATTTTTTTGGTAATTTCAGTTGTTCTTGATATTGATTGTGTTTCAATTTTTTTAGTTAAAATTAATAAATCTTTCATAAGTGTAGCAGAATTTAATTGATTTGTTAAAATTGATGAATGGAAATAATTATCTAAAATATTTGACTTACTAAATTTAGCAAATTCATTATAAATCTTGACAAGTTCAATAGATTTCGTATAAATTTTTTTACGTCTAATAGAATTTTCTAATTTTTCACCCAGGGGTTTCACTAATTGCGCTACATTTGTCAGCTTATTATCTAATTGTGAATACTGACTTAAAATATTATTTAGCCTTTCATTTAGTTCACGTATCTTATAAGAATGCTCTAATTCTTGTTTGGAGACATCGTTATTTAATTTTGATTTGTCATTGTCACTTTGTTCATACAGTATTTGCAACTCTTTCAAAGTGGATTCGAAAGTTCTAATGAATGGTTTAGGGTCCCAAGTTGTTTTGTCATCAAATCCCTTTGTGGGTATCCTTAACGAATGGTCTTTACTCAATTCCTGTACAAATTCATTAACAGTTAGACCGCCAAGAAAGTTTTCTTTAGTCAACAATCGTTGCCACTTAGGGTCCAACTCATAAAGCGAGTTCATTTAGTGTTTTATGGCTTATTATTTCATTGTAAGAAAACGGCACTTATTCTTTTTTTTATTTTTCATTTCGAAGATCCACCAAATAATTTGTGACTGCTTGAAAACACCCGTGCATCTTGTGAAGTGCTTTTTTGGAAAGCAGCTCAATTTTGCCACTTCCGTTTTGGGAAATTTGTTTACCTGATTGGGAGTTGCCACCGCAAAGCGACGCAAAACTTTTCTGCGTCTCAATTGGCGAAAACTCATCGGAAGGTGGAAAAAAAATGAAGAAGAGCAAAAAAATCGAATTTTCTGGTTGTTTTTACTCTACTCTTTTTAGTTTATAAAGAACCGTGAATCACTTGGCTAGAACGAAGCACTTTTAAATTTTAATTTTGCCGACAAACCAAGAAGTACCATTTATTGAAAATGCAAATTTTTGTTAAAACTTTAACTGGTAAGACTATTACTTTAGAAGTCGAGTCTTCTGACACTATTGACAATGTCAAATCCAAGATTCAAGACAAAGAAGGTATTCCACCTGATCAACAAAGATTAATCTTTGCTGGTAAACAATTAGAAGATGGTAGAACTTTATCTGATTACAACATCCAAAAGGAATCCACTTTACACTTAGTCTTAAGATTAAGAGGTGGTGGTAAGAAGAGAAAGAAGAAGGTTTACACCACCCCAAAGAAGATTAAGCACGTTCACAAGAAAGTTAAGTTAGCTGTCTTATCTTACTATAAGGTTGATGCTGAAGGTAAGGTCACTAAATTAAGAAGGGAATGTACTAACTGTGGTCCAGGTTGTTTCTTAGCTGATCACAAAGATAGATTTTACTGTGGTAAATGTCACTCTGTCTTCAAGACTAACGCTTAATTAATTTAATTTTATATAAAAAATGAAAATATTTATTTATCTAGTTTTATAATTTTAAAATTAATCTTTGCATACCAAATCTATAATTTTTTTTAAGCCTTGAGTAAACTTTTTATTTGTTGTGTGTCTGGAATATCTAATTATATATTATATTAAATTGAGAAAGATCTGATTTGTGTATGGATATTATATTCTTTGGATGAAGAAAAATTCACGTCATCTAGTATCTTTAGAGAAAGTGTCGTTGAATATATCATAGTAATCTGATAAGATTGTACATTTTCTTTCAATATCCTGATACATTTTTGTTCTTTTAACATCTTCAATTGTTTCATTATATTTACTTATTAAATTATTACTTAAACTATCCACATTATTAGCCATTTTATCTAAGACATTTTCGAAACCTAATTGACCCTTTTCAGCATTATCACAAAATCTTTTAACTGAAAATTCCTCCATTGAATTACAAATTTTTGTTAGTTTACCATAAGCAGTGATTTGTGCTTCCTGTTGGAAAATTGTCCTATTTTGTGGATCAACTGGATGTGGATAATAATCGACTGTTTCGAAAACTCTTAAAATACTTACAAATGATAAATTACAAGATCTCATCTTTAAAGTTTTATCCTTTAAATTGATTTGAGAGACTTCTCTAACGTAACTTAGATTGTCTTTACAACCGATCAGCAACATTATCCAACGTGGTACATTTTGTCTCACAGTGATCAGTCTTTCTGTAGTTAAGATATTACCATTATCGCTAAGTTCCCTTCTTAATACATCCACACCAATGACATGTGGGGACATACTGTTTGGATACTTATTCCAGTTGGCGGTGGTAACAGTTTCCCACGAATAATCGAACTCACATCTATTTTGAAACAGCTTCATAACAGCAACCTGAAAGTGATGAGATTATTGGTGAATTTAACAAGAGTTGGATATTTTTTCCTTTTTGTAAATAAACATTTCCATTTTAACTTCTGATTGGCACAAAATAAAAAAACTTGTCAAAGTCGTGCAGTGTGTACCGCCAGCTGTGTGTGATGGCACTGGCTTGCGGGTTGCTGAGTGTGTTTGACCATCTATCTTTGTACCCTTATGTCGTTGCTGTTGATATGCGATCTTGGAGACCACAGGTTGGGTCCCCTCACTTGTGCCATCAGTTGCCAAGAATTATTGAATCTGTTGCCAAAATCAAAGTTATTATCATGTCTTCTCTTTACCCTCGGATGCATTATTGGGTTCTTGATACCATTCAAATTCTTTAAATACTCTCTTGTAGTTTGCTGCGTACTTGTCATCAGCAGATGGTAAATGAATAATAATAATGGGTACCAAATTGTTAACCCACTGAAGATTATTAATAATACTGATACTGGTGGTAAATGCGCATTTCTTTCTCTATAAATATGTATGGATGAACAAATTATCACTATAATATCAGTGATAACACAATCTAGTAAGAATGATATGAAAAATCTATAATTTCTTTTACCAATACAATTATTAACCCAAATACAATGATGATCATGTAAAGAAATACAACATTGACAAGTCGGACAATGGTACGATCTTGGTGGTCTCCATATCTGACACGTCTTACAATATTTAATATCAATAGTACTCTTTATATTCTGATTATTTTGACATGGTAATGTTATGATATTATAATATTCTTGAGGTAAATTTATATTATTATAGTTATTAGATACAGCTGGATCCCTTTGATCAAATGGTGAATGTATCCTCTTCGGTAATATACCTGGATCCATCGTAGCAGCCGCTACAAATGATACAGTGGTTTGAAACCAGAAAATATAAAACAAAATTACCAACGCCTTTAACCCTCCACCATTAACATTGTACGGTGTTTCAAAAATGGAGAACAATACACAGGGAACAATTATCAAGAATAGGACAAATATTGACAAGAATTTTGTCCCCATAACTCTATTGGTTCTTAATGTACCACCAAAACAAAACATATAGTTGGTAACCTGTGGCATATAATAATATGATCGGTAGTGGCTTTTAGTGTACGCATTGTCAACTGAAGATGTATCTAATCGCGATGGTGACGGCAGTGTGTCGTGGTCGAGCGTCAGCAGCCATCGTTGGAAGGTCGTAAACCTATTCATGTGCTTTTTGATTTGCAGTATTTGTAGTCTTTTGTTTCGTTTTGTTGTTTTGTTGTTTTGTTGTTTTGTTGTTTTGCATTACACTTTGCTGTATAGTACGATACCACTAAAACGGCATTACCATCTTCTTCCTTTACTTTCCCTCTAACTCCCCCAATGGACATAGATTTGATCTACGAGAAAGCCAAAGAAGCACAACAATTATCTTACAGTCCCTACTCTAACTTCCCCGTGGGTTGTTGCATCCAACTTCACAACGGCCAGTTTATACTGGGTGCAAACGTGGAAAATGCAAGCTACGGCGCTTCACGATGTGCTGAACAAACCGCTATACTGAAATACGTTACCATGTCACCTGAGACGCCCCAGGATAACAACACTAAGCAAGAGAAACCAAGGATTACAACAATCGCCATTCTGGGACCCCACGACCAACATATATCACCGTGTGGCATCTGCAGACAAATACTGGCAGAGTTTCTCGACCACACCGTCGACATCGTCTTGTTCACCTCAAGAAACGACTACCAAGTGACAAATATCGACTCTTTATTACCCGATAGTTTCCAACTGTAATAAACTTTTTGGAAAATTTTCATTTTATTTAAGACTCATTTCAGCTTTTATTGCAAACAAACCAAAGAAAAGGACATAACAAATCATGACAGCTAAAGTGTTTTGTGCTGGGTTGCAATGTGGTAAAGAGACTGACTCGCAATTAAAATGTCCAGTTTGCTTAAAGAATGATATTGTACAAATTTTTTGCAACGAATCCTGCTTTAAAGATAATTATAAATCACATAAGGCATTACATTTTAAAAATGATGATGATCATGAACCATATGACCCATTTCCCAAATTCAATTATAAAGGTGCCTTAAGACCACATTATCCTTTGACACCAAAGAGATATGTACCAGATGAAATTAGTAAACCAGATTGGGCCGCTAATGGGTTACCAATTAGTGAACAGAACAATGATAGATTATCAGAAATACCAATTTATAAAAAGGATGAAATCAAAAAGATTAGGAAAGCTTGTATGCTCGGTAGAGAAGTATTAGATATTGCTGGTGCTGCTGTGAGACCAGGTATCACCACTGATGAAATTGATGAAATTGTTCATAATGAAACAATTAAGAGAAATGCTTATCCATCACCATTAAACTATTATAACTTCCCCAAATCTGTTTGTACTTCGGTTAACGAATGTATCTGTCATGGTATACCAGATAAGACAGTCTTAAAGGATGGTGATATAGTGAATATTGACGTTTCATTATATTATGATGGCTTCCATGCTGATTTAAATGAAACTTACTATGTCGGTGATAACATCAATAAAGAAACAATCAATACTGTGGAAACAGCAAGAGAATGTTTAAAGATTGCCATAAAGCAATGTAAACCAGGTACCACTTTCCAAGAATTAGGTAATTTTATCGAAAAGCATGCCACTGAAAATAAATGTTCTGTGGTGAAAACTTATTGTGGCCACGGTGTGGGTAAATATTTCCATTGTCAACCAAGTATCCCACATTATGCCAACAACAGAACATCCGGGGTTATGAAACCAGGTATGGTCTTCACCATTGAACCAATGATTAACGCAGGTACTTGGAAAGATATTACCTGGCCAGATGACTGGACCTCCACCACACAAGATGGTAGAGTATCTGCACAATTTGAACAACAGTTACTAGTCACCGAGCACGGCGTAGAAATCTTGACCGCAAGAAACAAGAAGTCGCCTGGTGGCCCAAGACCAAGAACCAAATAGAAGACTACTACGTACCATACCGTATATACACTGTTATTTATCACTTATACATGCCCTAACAGAATCCATCGCCAAACCCTCACCAACCCTAACGAAATTGCCTTTTTTTCAAAACAACAAAAAATTTTTAATGTGAAAAATAATTGGAATTGACAGTTCAACTCGAAATATACACCAAGCTACCATGTCTTTGCAACTTTTAAACCCTAAGGCTGAATCCATTAGACGTGATGCCGCATTGAGAGTTAACGTCACTTCTGCTGAAGGCCTACAATCTGTCTTGGAGACTAATTTGGGCCCTAAAGGTACTTTAAAGATGCTAGTTGATGGTGGTGGTAATATCAAATTAACTAAAGATGGTAAAGTCCTCTTAACTGAAATGCAAATTCAATCCCCTACTGCTGTATTGATTGCTCGTGCCGCTGCTGCACAAGATGAAATTACAGGTGATGGTACCACAACAGTGGTATGTCTCGTTGGTGAATTATTAAAGCAAGCTTACAGATTTATCCAAGAAGGTGTTCATCCAAGAATTATCACTGATGGGTTTGAAATAGCAAGAAAGGAAACTTTAAATTATTTAGATCAATTTAAAATCGATAATCATGATATTGATAGAGAATTTCTTTTACAAGTGGCAAGATCATCATTATCTACAAAAGTTAATAATGAATTAGCACAAATTTTAACACCAATTGTCACAGATGCTGTATTAAGTGTACAGAATAAAGATTTAAACTCATTAGACTTACATATGGTGGAAATTATGCAAATGCAACATCTTTCACCAATGGATACAAAATTTGTGAAAGGTTTAGTATTAGATCATGGTGGTAGACATCCAGATATGCCTACAAGAGTGAAAGATGCATTTGTCTTGATCTTAAATGTTTCATTAGAATATGAAAAGACAGAAGTAAATTCTGGGTTTTTCTATAGTTCTGCTGATCAAAGAGATAAATTAGCTGCTAGTGAAAGAAAATTCGTAGATGCTAAATTACAAAAAATTATCGATTTGAAGAATGAAGTTTGTGGATTGGATGAAGACCGTGGATTTGTTATAGTCAATCAAAAGGGTATTGATCCAATGTCACTAGATATACTTGCAAAACATAATATTCTTGCCCTAAGAAGAGCGAAAAGACGTAACATGGAAAGATTACAATTAGTGACAGGTGGTGAAGCACAAAATTCTGTCGATGATCTTTCACCATTAATATTAGGTTATTCTGGTTTAGTGTATCAAGAAACTATTGGTGACGAAAAATTCACTTATATTACTGAAAATAGAGATCCCAAATCATGTACAATTTTAATTAAAGGTGCCACTCAATATCAATTAAATCAAACTAAGGATGCCGTTAGGGATGGTTTAAGAGCTGTAGCTAATGTACTTAAGGATCAAAATGTCGTACCAGGCGCTGGATCATTTTATATATCTGCGTCCAATCATCTAACTAAGGCCAATATGACCAAATTGGGTGCCAAGGGTAAGACAAAGACTGGTGTACAAGCATTTGCCGATGCACTATTAGTGGTCCCAAAGACTTTAGTGAAGAACTCAGGTTATGATCCATTAGATGTCTTAGCACTTTGTCAAGATGAATTGGATGATAATGAAGACAGCGATGAACGTAGATACGTGGGTGTCGATTTGAATGTGGGTGACTCGTGCGATCCAACCATCGAAGGTGTTTGGGACTCTTATCGTGTCATTAGAAACGCCATCAGTGGTGCTACTGGTATTGCGT
This sequence comes from Grigorovia humatica, assembly GCA_030462875.1. Taxonomy (NCBI): domain Eukaryota; kingdom Fungi; phylum Ascomycota; class Saccharomycetes; order Saccharomycetales; family Saccharomycetaceae; genus Grigorovia; species Grigorovia humatica. Next base: position 21,537 of record JAMSGM010000106.1, on the reverse strand, counting down.
CCAATTTGCTGTTATGTGACGAGTTACTAAGAGCAGGCAGATCCACTTTGAAGGACAGTCCCCAGTAGTTTTTACCCATTTTCCTACTTCCCGTCTCGATCCCGGGGTATATCCCACCGTCTAGGCCGTAGCCTCTGGTAAGAAACAGTCGATATAGTCAGTGTATTTTATATAGCGATGCCACAAATTTAAAGGCCAAAAATTGCAAAAGCGAATTTTTTTTTTTTCAATTTGAACAGCAAACACAACAAATTCAACGTTTTTGGAACAGAAGAAAACGGCAATGGTCAACAACGATGCCTCCTTCCTGGGCAAAGAGATCTCCCTGAGGGAACTACAAGTAGATGCTATTTTGAGGATGCTCTTTCTGAACAAAGAGATCGACAACAAGAACTTGGAGGACACTTTCTCTGAACAGGAAATATTGTGGAAAGTACTAATCTTGGACATGAAAAGTACAGCTATCGTATCATCCATATTAAGGGTCAACGATCTTTTGAAAGCTGGTATCACCGTACACTCTCTGATTCAACAAGATAGAGCTCCATTGCCTGATGTTCCGGCTATCTATTTCGTATCACCAACTTTGGAGAATATTGATTTAATTGTAAATGATTTGAAACAGGATAAATATATGGAATTCTATATTAACTTCACATCTACTTTGAATAGAGAATTATTAGAACATTTCGCTCAACAAGTCTCCATAATTGGTAAATCTGATAGAGTGAAACAAGTCTTTGACCAATATTTGGATTTCGTTGTCACTGAGCCAAGTTTATTCTCATTAGAGATGTTTGACACTTATTCACAATTGAATAGTAATAAGACTACTGAAGAAGTTATTAGCAAGATGTGTGATGATATTGCTGTCGGTCTTTTCAATACAATCATGACCACAAATTCAATACCAATTATTAGAGCTCCTACCGGTGGACCAGCTGAATTGGTCGCTGAAAAATTAGGTACTAAATTACGTGATTTAGTTATCAATACAAAATCAACAAATTTATCAAATGTACCTGATATCGATAATTTAGAGAGAAGTGTCCTTATCTTGTTGGACAGAAATATCGATTTTGCATCAATGTTTGCTCATTCTTGGATTTATCAATGTATGGTTTTTGATATTTTCAAATTATCTAGAAATACAATCACTATCCCAAATAATAATAATAATAACAATGAAACAAATAATAATCAAATTGAAAATAATGACGTTGATAACACTAAAAAAAACCTCGAAAAACAATATGATATTGATCCAAATGATTTTTTTTGGAATCAAAACTCACATTTACCCTTCCCAGAAGCCGCTGAAAACGTCGAAATTGCATTAACACAATATAAAGACGAAGCAGCTGAAATTACTAAAAAGACTGGTATTAATAATTTAAGTGACTTAGATCCAAATGTTGATAATGATACTATTCAAATTCAAGAAGTGGTTAATAAATTACCTGAATTGACCGCAAGGAAAAATATAATTGATACCCATGTTAATATCTTCGGCTCATTATTAAAAGAATTAGAAAATAAAAGTTTGGATACATTTTTTGAAATTGAGCAAGATCCAAATAATACTAAATTACAAACCAATTTTATGTCAATATTGAATGATGGTAAGAATAACAATTTAAATGACAAGATGAGATCATTTATAGTCTTATTTTTAACATCAAATAAGGGATTAAATAAAGAATTTGTTCAAAATGTAGAATCATATTTCATTAAGAATCAACATGATATTAGTCCCTTGAAATACGTTTATAAATTAAGAGAATTAATGTTATTATCAACTAAGAGCTTACAAAATAAATCATTGGAAGATGGTTCTTCTAGTAATAATGGTAATGGGAATAATAATCAAGGTACTTATTCGCTCTCCAAATTATATAGTCTTACAGAAAAAACATTACCTGGTAGTGTTGGTAATTTAATATCTGGTATTAAAAATTTATTACCAGAAAAGAAAACAATACCAATTACAAATGTTGTAGAAGCGTTAATGGATCCATTAAATAGTTCAGAGAAAAATTTAGAGACGACAGATAATTATATTTTCATTGACCCACGTATTACAAGAGGTTCACACACTAAAAAACCAAAGAGACAATCATATAATAAATCAACAGTTTTCGTTGTTGGTGGTGGTAATTATTTAGAGTATCAAAATTTACAAGAATGGGCCCATTCACAATTACATAATCCGAAAAGAGTAATATATGGTAGTACAGCAATTGTATCACCAGATGAATTTTTGAAGGAAATTGGTCAGTTAGGTTCTGATAATTAATTATTTGATATGGTAATGTAAGAGAATGGGAAATATATAATGGTAATATTTACATAAGAACAAAGAAAAAATAATAATATCAGATCCAATAATTTAGATCAATATATTTTACCCCAAAAAAGTTGATGCATAAAGCAATGTATGTAAATGTTAAAGTAAATATACAAAATTTTTTTTATATTATCTTTCAAGATGTTTATAAAATTGGGAATTCGATGAAAATAAAGATACTTAATAAAGAAGGTACTATAAATATTTATTACTATTTGCTTCTAATATTTTAGTTGATCTTTTAGCATCTAAGAATAATAATTTTGCTTCTTCTACATCAGATGTTAATATTTCATCACGACCGAATGTTTTCGCTAAGATACCTGATGGTGATAATAATTGGATAGCATAACGAAGTGATGTAGTTAAAGCTAATTGTGATAAGTAGTCTAAAGTCTCTGAATTAATTTGTAAATTTTCTACTTTACCTCTTCTTTCAATAATGGAACGTATCTCTGATTGATTATATGGTAAAGTACGTACAATTAATAATCTGTCAATTAAATCTGGTGGTATTCCATGTGGTGATATGACATCTTCAGTACCACGAACCGTGGTCATACCTCTATTTGATGCTAATACTACTACAGGTGCAATGTTTGATTCCAATGCTCTATTTAGATAAGTAAAAATTTCAATGTCTAACATATTTACTTCATCAATGAAGAGAACACCTGGAACTAATTCAGCGACACCTTGATCAATATATTTAGCTACAACTTTATTAACTTCAGATCTTAATTTTTCAGTAATTTCAGTTTTTTTAGGTTTTAAAAGTTGACCCATCATAGAGACAACATCTTGACCACCTTGTGGTTTAGCATTAGCTACATCTAAATCATGTAAAGTGACATCCTGTACTATTTCCTTTTTCTTATGAACTTCACCCTTTGGTAAGGGAACATATTCTTCAGTTTCTAGATCAAATTCTGTAGCATAAGCATCTGACCTACCAACACGTTTCACTGCACCAGTATTTGATTCGATATAGATGACATCACCTACGTTAACTTTTTCTCTTTGAATACTTTCATAAATGGTTGGATCCAATCTTAACGTTTTGGTACCCTTTGCAGATTTTAAACCAACAATGACATGAGAGATTGTTTTACCGTAACCACCTAATGGATTTTCAGCATCTTCAGGTGTTAATTCGATGACTTCACCTTCATAGACTTCTTTAGTTTCCTTTATTCTTAATCCAATAGCTCTTCTAAAATTTTCCATTAAACTTTCAGTTTTTTTAACTTCAACTGAATACAGTTCACTACCAACTAATGGACAAAATGGAACTTTTGGACCTAATTCCTGAGAAATAGCTAAAGCCAAAGCAGTCTTACCAGTCGATGGACCCCCAGCTAATAAGATGGCTCTACCAGACATTTTCTTAGATTTAATTAAATCCACAATAATACCACAAGCTTCACGAGCTTCAATTTGGCCAACAAAACCATTTTCTACCACTTTAGCAATCCCATTTTCGTCTAACCCTAAACCTCTAATGTGAGTGTGAGCAGCAGTACGTGTCACTTGTGTTCTGGAGCCGTTTGTGGTGTCCTTCTGTGGCAGTTCTTCGACCATCTTGGTGTTTGCAGTTTTGGATTTTTGATATTTTTTTTTTTTCAAATTTCAATTTTTATTTTTTTTTTTTCGATGGCCACAAAATGGAAACTTCGACGGTTTGGACACAAATTCAGACGCATTGATGGGTGTTTCTTTGTGAATGGCAAGATACGGTGTGTGTGGATGCAACGAGAGTGTTGCGCTGATGGTCTCGGTCTTTTCCGCGTGTCTATTGCGTAAGTTAGCGCCATGATAATTATCTACACACATTTATATCTATATCTATATATATATATCTACATTTCATCGATGTCAATTTGGTCCTTCGGTTCCTTTGGTTCCTGGGACTCTGCCCATTGTGTTATGTCGTCCATGTACGATATGATTGTCTCCACGGAGTCTGGGTTATTCGACTCCAAGGGCAGGAATTGCACCATACCGAAATCATCTACTAAATTGGCTATACTTTTATTCAGTTTCTCGAATCGTGGGTTCAAACTATGGTCATTATTTGTAGCCAATATCATTGCGTCTGGGTTCAAGAACCTTTTCAATTTCTTCCTACTCACTTCATCTTTAATCATATCGATCTTGCTTAAAATATTGATATGTGGTAATTCCAACAGGATCATTGCTGACATAGCACTTAGTGCCCCACTAAAGAATTTACTCGTATCGATGACAAAGGGTGCCTCCAATAGGTAGGTGGCACATAACTGGAAATTTTGTTGATTTTGCAAATGTCTTACAATCTGTGGTAATACAGGTACGTGAGTGTACAATTCGATTTGGCCCGGACAGTCAAAGATGAGATACTCATCGTTATAGTCACCTATCTCTTCATCCAGCCAGTCCAGATTCTGCAGAAGGTATTCGAAACAATAGATCAACGCACCGTTGGGACCCAGTTCCATCTCTTCCATGACATCATCCAGTGAGATCAAATCACGGATATCCACAGTAAACTCGTACTGGTTCGGTTCAGCAGCAGGGTCCAAGTTAACGATATGAGCATGGCGACCGTTTTGCTGCATCCAAGTCACTATAGAATTACAAAACGTAGACTTACCGGCACCCGCAGGGCCCAACACCAGACAACCGACACGCGACATTTCCAATGAGTCTGTTTCTCTTCACGCTCTTCTGCTCTTCTTCTTGCCAGCCGATCTGTCCTAATCGCCGTCTGCAAGAGCTTCTTCTTACTAAGCGAAACTGTTCAAAATTCGATGCTTTTAATTTTTTTTTTCATTTTCAACTGCTAACGAAGACCAGACAGACCAGACTATAGATATAGTAGGCTCTCTCCATGATTTGCATCCACTGTGCAGCACCTGCCGAGTCCCTCTTTGTCGTCTATTCCAACAACTTTATCCAACTCTCAGACTGCCCCAGCTGCAAGGAGACCGTCGACGACTACGTGGAACTCGACAACATCTTGCTGTTCATCGACTTGCTTTTACTAAAACCAGGCGCCTATAGACACTTAGTCTTCAACACCGCCATAGATATATACACTTTATCAAGACTATGGATCGTATTGCTCACTCTGGAGATTTACTTGAAATGGATCATAGAAGATAACAATTTTAACAAAATTAACTCATATTTTGCATCATCAAATACAAATACAACACTTGGCATATCGTTCATGAACCAAATTTATCAATTTGGTATATTGAAACAATACATCTCATTCACTTTATTATCCATCTTGGATTTTTGTTGCTTACATTTTTTATTACAGTTTTTCATACTACATCATTGTGAAAGTAAATCAATGAGAATTTTCACTAACAAATTATTATCTTATACAATTTTACTATCCTATGGTGCTAAAATTTTCCCCATTTTAGCTATCATTTGGCCCTATGATACAATTTTATCAATTAATATCATTAAATATATGGCTAACCTTTACATTATTGAATCATTGAAAATTGTCACAAATTTATCGTATTTAAAAATAATTTCAATTTTTGCAACAGTGACAATCTTAAGACTCATCTTAGTGAAACCAATTTGGTTTTACATACTAACTGGTGCTAATTTACAATTAACTTTACAATATATAAAATTCGAACTTTTCACTATTCCATACCTATATAAATAGAGCATATTAATATTTCCTTCATTTTTGAACTTTTCTTTGTTACCTCATTTACATCATGAATATATGTGTTATCACTCCCTGTATATACATATATATTTTGTGTATACCTTCTAATTTTTACTACTCATAAAGTTTATTATCCCTTTCTCTTAGATAATTGGACCATCTAAACTATCCACTAAATACGGATACTCGTATGTGTAATTTTCATTAGATTGGTATATCATCGAATTATCCCTTTCGTGTTCCCTAATTGAACTTAATGCAATATATTGCGACAAGGGTAAATAATTTTTCTCAAAATCCCATAAAAACATTAATGTAATAAATGGTAATGGGAACAATGACGATGATAATATCCAACCACCTTCAAAACCTGCTAATGTTCCTGTCATTGTCAATTGAAATATCAAAAGTCCCACTATTATCCTTCTATAAATTAATGGCCAAACTTTACCTGTTGAATGTGGTAAGTGATCCGTCGCATAAAGTAATTGGTATTTATAAACATAATATCCAATGACAAAATATGTTAATCCAAATATAACAATTTTAGTACTCATTACACTATAAATAATTGTTATGATTAATATTAAAATTGGTTGTGGTAATTGTAATCCGAAATTGAAAATTGGTGGATTATATAATTCTTTTCGTTGTCTTGGTGTCTTGGCTTGAATTTTCACCAAGGGAAAACCAATTAATGATCCAGCTAATAAAAGTTTAAATGGGAACATACCAATACCTTGTAATATAATTAAATCAACATAAAATAAAGAAAATTCTTTCACTGATGTGGCTAATTGATATGCAATTTTAGTAGTATCTGATAAATACCCCCAATAATTTGATGCAGTACCAGCTAGTGTAAATACAAGGAAAAGGTTAACAAAAATATAAAAAAAATTTTTTGAAACTAATGAAATTTCTTCATCACTATGTGATACAAATCCTTGATACTCAGTTAAAAACTCATAAAAATATGGTATACCAACATTTAAAATTGTGAAAAGATACGTAGGTAAAAGACCAGTAACAATTGTTTGTGCCCACTGATTTTTTTTCAATAAATTACCTAGACTTGGCCAAAAAATTGTAATTGATTTTAAATTTAATAATGTCGCTAAATATGAAACTGGGATAATTAAAAAGATACTACAAATACCAATAAAGATTGATACAGAATATATTTTCGTTAATCTATCTCTTCTCGATAAACAAACATGATCCCATTTGATATCATGTGGTGCTGGTGCTAATCTGGTGATAAAATAATGTACTCTAGGATCTAGGACGGCTTGTGCAGCCATTTGTGCATTAGCCACTGAATCCATTGTAACAAAAGCTGTTGGAGTTGCAGAATAATGTTTACCTCTAGCTTTCATAATTTCATCATCAATGAATTTTAATTTATCCTCAAGATAATCAATAGCATCCACTTCTTTACCAAATAACCCCCATAGTCCAATTTTCATGGTTGGTCTTTTATCAGTTAATTGAATTTCAGAATAAAGAATTGGATCATTGAGATCATTACTTTCATTATTTGGTTCACTAGAAGTAATTTCTTCTTGTTGATTCAATACTTCATCAGTGATAGGATTGTCAGTTTGTCGCACATTAGTATTACTAGTACTATCATCATTTCTTTCTCTTCTTCTTCTCAAATTATAACTTTCCACTAATGCACTGTCGTGTAAACCTTTTGGACACTCTGCATATTTCAATTCTAGTTGTTTTAAAATTTCTCTCCTGTAATGGAATAAATTATTTAATGGTCCCCATTCTCTACAAATGGTAATAGATGATACTGCACCAATTTTCAATTGTTCAATTCTTGTCTTTAAAGCTGTAGAATCACGTAATTCAACAGGAATCCCAGATAATCTTATTGTTCTATCAGTAATAGTGTTTTGTTTCCCTAAGTATTTTTGTCTAGTACTTACAACAATTTTAGTTTGTTTTATCAACATATCTATGGCAATAAATGTGAAAAAGTAAGTGAAAATTAAATACATCCAAAGATATAAATATGTCATTTCTGGTACCAGATTGTTTGGTGAATCATCACTATTGATCATTCTTTTCAAAAGATGGGTTACCTTTCCAGTGTTTATAATGAATGGTGATTCATCTGATCCATCGTCATAACTACCAGTTAAATGATACCTTATTGGTGATATTATACCAAATGAGAAAATTGAATAGATGGAGAGTAATTTAATACTCATCTTAAAGAAGCCTAAGAATACAAATGCGTCTAAGCCAGCATATTCTAATACTTGTGAATCACTAATATTGTAAATGACTGAAATCCAACTAAATAGGCTATTTTCATTCCATGAAGGTAGTCTTGAGTTATTTATATCCTTATATTTCCTGGAAGCATACAACCTGGGTAACTTTTTCAATAGTATAGAAAAGGATAGTAGGGCAAATAGTCCCAAAGTAGTGGCAATCCCTAATTGTGTCGTTACCACCATTGCTGTAGGTTTCCTGAAATCAGGCGAAGGATCTTTGTCTGCCCGCAGCTGGACATCCTTACCAAGTGCTGCAAAGCCGGCCGACAGCAGCTGTGACGTCGTAGTGTTCATATTCCGCAATCTGTGTGGTGCTTAGCTGAACAATAGTGGTGGAATCTTGGAGAATTTCAGATCGTAAACAAAAAATACAAAACCTTCTGCGGTCACGTGACGGCTGCGATGACCCACTGGGTGTCGCTACTGGCGGTCGGTGCCACGGCTAGTTGCGCCAGTACTGGGCCAGGTTGTGGAGGTGGTCGATGACGATGGGCAGGAACGCGTTGGCGCTGTCTGTGATCAGCTTCTGGAAGTACGCTGTGGCCTCTTCCTCCGACATCTCGAGGTTGAATCGCTCGTGCACCTTCAAAGTGGCATTCTCCGGGTCTATCCGGATATCTGGTATGTTCGACGTCTTCATCAGCTCGAACAAGTTCAGGATAAGTCCTGCATTACGTCTCAAAATCGAATACGAAGTGAAACAGTAGCTCCGAAATTTATTGTAGTTAGTGGAGTCTAATCCACCAAATGCTTCTATTATTTGCGGAGGCAGCTTCATCAATGGCGGGAATGGTTTCGGATCTTGTCCCAAGATGTAACCGAAATCTGCATGGAAAAAATGTCCGTCTGGTGTAATTAGCAAATTATCCAAATGTCTATCACCAACTCCCAAGATATACGTAATCACACAATATCCTGCACATGATTTGATAAAATTATCCATTATCCATTCAGGTACACCCATTTCATTCAACGTATTACCATGATTATTATTATTATTATTATTATTATTATTATTATTATTATTATTATTATTATTATCATTATTATTGTTATTGGTATTGTTATTGGTATTGTTATTGGTATTGTTATATCGTCCATTTTCGGTCGCCTTTTCCCTGAGGTAAGGCAGTATCCCATGATATTTACCCAAAATGTTGACCATTGTATCATTAGGTATAAATTGAATAGCACCTTCTTGTGGTCCCATGGCTAATGTCTTATATGGAGTTAATTTCAAATCAACATTCTCATTCTTCAATAATTCATCCATTAATTTAATAATTTGTATCACTAATTGATCTTGTCTTAAATCATCACCAACCTTGTACATTAATTGATATATCCCTTCATTATCCGTCTTGAAAGTTATCATCAATGGTGATAAGGAACTCTTAAAGACTTTCGATTTTTCAGGAATAACATCCACTACAATTACATCTGGATCTAGAGGTAATGGAATATGTTGATTTTTCAAAAAATTTCTCATCTTTGTAGAAAGTAATTCGTTCAACAATTCTTTCTTTCTCTGTGTTGTATCTCTTAATTGTTTTATCTCAATACAAAAATTATGTAATAATTTAACAAATTTTGTTTGCTCATAAAGTATATCTCTACTTTCAATAGATAACCTACTCCAAAATGAATCTAATATTTGTTGTAAATATGAACAATCGTTTAATTCAGATTTTAAATACCAATAGAAAAAATTACCCAATCTACGATTTTTCAATGCTCTCTTGATCAAAAATTCACCCAGGGGTGAAATTACAATTGGAGCAGATGAGAAAGAATCATCTAAATAATCTTCAGGTAAATTATTGATCTGTTTACTGTTATTCAATTGATCAATAGTTTCACTTTGTATGGATCGAACAAAATTGTTTTGACTAGTAGAATTATCTAAATTGTCAACTATGGTAAATTCACTTACATCGATATTGTATTTATTAGCCTTATTATTTGAATTTGTTTGATTATTATTCATATCATTATCAGTTGTTGTTCCCTTATTTTCATTAAATATAGATACATTTTCAAAACTTACGGCTTGTACTAATTGTAAAAGATATAATTCTAATTCTTTATCAGTAGATTTTTTCAATCTGTTGACAGCATATGCTCTAACGGTTAAATTTTTAAAACTGGAACCTAATAACTCGATAGCATCATCGATATCAATGTCTGCCCAAGTATCCATCAATTCTAACACTTCTAATTTTTCATTTTCTTCATTGAAATTAGTACTTTTCAAAAGCTTGGTTAAAGCCTTTTTATTATTACTAAGATAATATCTATATTTCCAAATAGAACCCTTCTCGTGTGGGGTCAATTTTTTACCCGGTGGATAATTTATAATTTTATTTAAATAATCTCTTTTCTTTATATTTGGCTTTAAAAGTTTATCTAAATCGGAATGTTTCGTTGCTCTTTCTAACCTTCTATATTTTTCTTCAATTGGATCAGAATTGAATTGATCCGGATCATAAAATTTTAAGGTGGACTCAAATTTATCACCTAACGAAATTTTTGATTGGCTATCAACTTTATTTCTATTACCGTGTTGCAAATTGATTTTATTAGTCAAGTTGTTAAATGATGGAATATTATTTTGTATATGAGTCAATTTTGTTTCAGTATAGACAATTGGTACTTCAAAAATGGGGAATTGAATATTTAACACAAATGTACCTTGTGGCCATTTTCTGGACAATTTATCATCTTTTAGTTTCTTTAGAGTTAATTTATCTAGCCAAGCTATCTTGTCAAATTCACCCAGATAATATTTATTCAAATTATCATAAATCTTATCATTTGTCACAATTTTATCCCGAACTGATGCAGTCCCCATTTCAAATTGTAATGATTCAAAACCTCTCTTCAATGAATTTTCATGGAAAATTCTTGTCTTCAAAAAAGCCATTGGTATCCTATTCATACCGTTATATTCCCATAATGTTATCAGCAAATAATGTGAAATGGTCAAATCTGCAATATTGGCCGGTAAAGTTAGCCACTGGTCCCATTTCCTTCCATTCTTGAATAAGGTGTAGGCGGAAAACGTCGGCAACGTAACGTTTCTACCGTTCTGTTCGTCTACCACTTGCACAGACACAAAGATGTGACTCTTGAGCGAGACGTTACTTTCCACCTGCAGCAAAGTAGGGTTTCTCAACTTGTCTGTAATGGACAACAGCGGCTGCTGGCCCTCCAGGGAGTCGATCCTGATTTTCAACGGAACCTCAAGGTCATTCGATTGGGCAAATGCAACGCTTTTGGACATTATGCTATACTCTTACACTACGACGACTACTAGTTATTAAAAATTGTATGTATTTTCAATCACTAACAACTTTTGTTCCAAATGTTCATCGAGCTAGCAAGACTTTACCCACAACAGCTCGTGAAGCCCTTGGACCACACGAGCCGGCTGTTGAAACATGTCCACCACAAACATTTGGTACCCTTCCACTACGCGTTGCAACTGCAGGAGAAGATCGTTAGGGCAAACTTGGACTATAAGAAGAATGGACCATTCAAGAATGGTGTAATCTTGCGGGAAGCCCTGGAGCCCAAACTTCCACCTACCGTGTTCACATTCGAATTTGAACCAACGTATACGGGCGGTAAAAGGATAAAGAAAGAGATCACTGATGAACAAATCGCTAAATTTGAACATTTTGTACCAGACACCCAATGTGATAACCCCCCACCCAAATACGTTCAATTAGAACGTGGTGGTGAATTTACATTTCATGGGCCAGGCCAGTTAGTTGCGTTCTTTATGCTGGATTTGAAATCTTTCGCAAATTTGACCGCTAGAAAGTTTGTATCCATCCTTGAACAATCCATTGTAAATACCCTTCTAGAACATGAATTGCCTTCATATGGGGCTATCGATACTGTCAGACCTCGTAAGTTGAATCTGTTGACTAAATTGACTGAGAAAACTGGCGTATGGACCACAAACAATAAAAAAATTGCTAGTATCGGTATACATGTTAGAAGGTCTATTACCTCACATGGACTATCCATCAATATTAATACAGATTTATCATATACTAATTCTTTCAAATTATGTGGCATACCTAATGGTCAACAAACTTCGATCAATGAGGAGAAACCTCATATTAAATTGACCACAAAGGAAATTGCACTCACTTTAGTAAAGCAGTTTGCAACTCTAATGGGGATAGATGATATCCAAACAAGATATAAAGACATATATAATACAAATGAACTTAAATAGTAGATAGAAATTACGAAAGGTAAGACCAAGGTATCACCTTTCTTTTACACTTCTAAATTAGTGAAATGATTACTTATAGCATACTCTAATGCATTCAACTTAGATGTGATTGTAATTAAATTCGGATCACTAGTAGTGATAGATAGTTTATCGATTTCTGTAACGACTTTGTTGTCAAAAGTGACACATCTCGCTATAAAACTCTGTGCTTGCTCTAATGTTGTGCTATCCTTATTGAAAGTAGATATTATCAAATTATTAAATAAACTGGATTCTTCAATATTAATATTATGATCTTTCAATATATCATTCAATTTTTTACTTCTTTCTTGCGTTAGAGTTTCTTTGATTTCATCAACAACAGATTTACCCGTGTGGGGATCGATATTACACCATGGTTTCTTCGTCACTTTATTCAAATTTCTCAGATCAACGCATAATTCATTCTTGAATAATGACAATTCTAAACTGATTTCATGATGACTAGAACTTATCCCTTCTTCACAATGTGGGAAAAATGTCTTGAATATATTGTTGTTGTTAAAAGGAAACATTAGCGATTTTGGAGGATTCTGCAGAAGACAAATAGATTTAGCAATCAATTTTAAGACTTTATCAAATTTGGCAATAAATTCTGGTATATCATCTTCAATCTCTAAATCTTCTAAATATTTCAAACTTTGTTCTAAATATTCTCCAATCTCTTCCAATTGAACTAACCGGAATTTCTTAGTGGTATCCATTTTGTATATCATTTGTTTACCTTGTCTAAATTCAGGGAAACTTAACACCATTTGAAAATCCAAGATATTCGTACCTTGTCGCGTAATAATACCTTTCAAGAGAGCAGAATCTTTACCGTTTATCTTGTTTTTTGCACCTGTATTGTTACTAATAGGCAATTTGAATATTTCATCACTATAGAGAATTTCAACGCATCTTTCTACATTATCGATGATATTGGGTAGATTGGGCCTAACAATTTCATTCACTAGCCAAACCTTCTCATTCTGACAATCTTTGCCCCTATCGTAATTACTAGCATCACCAAACGAATCGTATGGGTATAATTCAGTCGACATTCTGCCAGTGTGCTACAGAACAGACTCAGATAAAGAATACAAATCTATAAATGCCTTTTTTTTTCTATTTAATTAAAGTAAAATTTGGTTTCACTATCTATTTATCTATCATAGTGGTCTTTCTTTATATGCAAGTACGAATATTTAAACTCTATATAACGGACATCTCTCTCAGGGTTTGTGCATACACGTCGAGTAGTTTGTTCCGGTTGCTGTTTGTCTTGATGTAATAACTTCGGTATTTCTCAATAATGTCTTCCAGTACTGCTGGTTTCGTTATTTCACCTTGGCAAATTTTCTTCAAGTCTTCCTCCATTTCCCTTCTTTGGAAGGGTTTCGAGAAAGAATCTTCAAGTCCTATATCTTCAAATGCATGTACCAGCGCTACCCCTAATTCGGTAGGTTTTAAATATATTTCTTTACCTACTTTAAGTGACATAACATAGTTTCTAGTTTGAATCTTTTCGATATGATCAGCAATAGTTGCATCTGTACCGATACCGTTCGCATCCATCAACATAATCAATTCACTCTCAGTCATTGGTTTTGGTTCAGATGTGAAACCCGATTTCATTTCCGCTTTGGACAAATAACAATCTTGATTCAAATGCAGTTCAGGTAATCTTTTAGTATCTTCCCATTTAGCCCATGGATAAACGTCTAAAAAATTTCTCTCCAAGACCATTAAACCACTCGATTTGAACTTTTCACCAGCCCAATCTAACGTTATCGTGGTGGTTTGACCCTTTGCGTCCTCTGAGCAGCATGCTAAAAAATGTCTAACGACATATTCATAAACTTTTTTCTCATTGGGGTCTAATTGAACATTGCGTCCAATGGATATAATAGGATAGATAGGTGGATGTGCCTTATCATCATGTTTACCTTTTCTTGGTTGTCGAAATCTGTTAGACCCGGTTTCATTTAATAAATCTTTAGCAAACTGTGACCAAGGCTGATTATTATTTCCATCACTCGCTTGCTTTTCAATCAACTCTTTCAAGTTCATTGAATCAGGGAATATATCAGTTTCAGTTCTTGGGTATGATATGAAACCCTTTTGATAGAGTTTTTCAGCGGCAGCTAAAGATTGTTTGGCATTCATCTTGAAGAATCGAGAACAATTTTTCTGTAATTCAACAGTGGTCAAAGGGAAAGGTCTATATTTTATCGATGGTTTAGATCTTAAATCGATAACTTTGGCTTCATTACCGGCTAACTCTAAACATACTTCATAAAATGTTAAAACTGCTAATCTATCATAAAGATGACCTCTCTCCCATTGGAAAGTAGTAATTTTTTCCGATGTGTCACTACTTATAATTCTGGATGTATTAAGATCATCATCTAATTGCAATTGAATATACCAAAACTCTTCAGGTACAAAATTTTTGATTCTCATTTGTCTATCCACCACAAAACCTAGAGTTGGAAATTGACATGGACCATAAGATACGATCACTTTATCTCTCTTGTTATTGCCCTCATTTGAAGGACAAGGTCTATTGGCTTGGATCTTATCAGCCATTGTATCAGTAAGTAATCTTGTAAATGAAACACCAGTTCTTAAATCTAGTTCAATTCTCGTACTTACCGCATCAACACTTTTCATATCTAATTTCCCTAAATTCCTTGCGGCATTGACGATATGGGTTCTCTCCAAATGTGAAAAGACAGCTCTGTACAGTTTGGTTTCATCTAGAGATCGATTAGCTTTCCTAGCTTCACTATATATTTCCCAACCAATATATTCACCTTCACGATCACAATCTGTCCAAATAATTACCACATCAGCGAATCTTGCCTCACGTCTAATATTGTTTGCAATCAATTGTTGATCTTTACTCATCGTATCACGTAACGGCGCATCAAATAATTCAAACGAATTACATCTTCCCCAACCATACCTTTCCCCATGGAAATCAACACTACATAAATGACCTGCAACACTGGTCATGGTCACTTCACAGATTTGTGACGTAAAGGGGAACCCAGCAAACTTAAAGTCATAATTCTTAACGTATGTGTATCCAGAACTTCTTGTCTTATCGATGGAACTACCACCTAATATGGTTGCTACGTTTCTGGCAATAGAATTTTTCTCAGCAACACAAAGCACCTTCATATACAAATTATTCCCCTCAATGTAGGTGGATATTGACCAATGTCCCACTGTTTTGGTATCCCTCAATACGCTCAATACTTTTATTGTATACTAGTATGATTTTAGCATTATTATTATTATTTTTTTTTTTTCTCGAAACTTCATAAGTTGGGTTTAGTGATGAGCAGTAAATATTCAATATTTCATGGCCGATGTGAAGACAAAACAACAACAACAACAGTTAGACCTGCAGGTGTGGTCCGTCGTTGAGAAACAGGTAAGAATATTGAGGGACTCGATGAACTTGCTGTTTGAAAAGAGTGAATTCGACGATTGGTTCATGAAATTCAAGAGATTCCAAAAAATTTGGCTGCAATTCATAATGAAGAGAGTATCAGTGGTATCACTTATTCCCTTGATGAAGAAACTTTGGATGGATTGCTACGTTGTGATTATGACTTGGTTTCAAGATTGGAGAAACTCATTAAATTTGAAGAAAGATACTGTAGAGTTTAGAACCTTGAAATCGAAACTAGTCAAGTGCTTCAAGATATCGCATCGATTCTACTACCAAATACTAGAATACCTATTACTTGAATACGATTCGAATGGTCTCGTACCTCAAGGAATACTAGATTTTTTAAACTTGAAAAGATCTGCAACAGTGTGCAAAAATAGCGAAAAGATCAGATTGGAATCCAAAATCGCATTGAAATATATCATCCTTTTACAACAATGCTTGGTATATCTTGGTAAACTGCAACATTTGACTACGATAATTGAATGCAAAAATGTTTCTAAATCATCGTCGTCATCATTTACAAAAGCTGAAAGATATTTCAATTTGGCGAGAATTATCTTACCATCAATGGGTGGAACATTCCATAAATTGGCTCAACTAAGGTTAGATCAACAAGAATATACAGCATATTTATATCAATTGATGAGAGCGTCCATGGCTAGGGTACCACATACCAGATCCAAATTAGAATTACTGAAGTTCTCCAAATTGGAATCACTACCAACAGAGATCATAAACTGTTCTTTCAAAAATGCAAGCGATCATTCAATTGAAAACCCAATAGCTAAATACACTATATGCTTAATAAGTCTACATTTATCCTCCTCAAGCTCTTCCGAATCTCTTAGGTTGTATGGAGACTTACTGCCCAAGTTGGAGAAAAGTTTGTGGAAAAGTCTACAAGCAGAAATACCTAACTGGGACGAAATGTTTCAATTAATTGTTATCTTGATTGGTACTTTTAACTTAATGAGTAATACCAAATCAGTTTACGTAGAGAAGGAAAAAATGGTTAAGAACTACTTAAGTTTTATCCTAGAATATATCGCTTACGTATTGAAGTCATCTAGTTTGTTGCTTTCTCAAAATTCTTGTAATGAGCGTATATTATCAATTACTAGATTAATAACATGTTGGATTAAATCTAACAAGTTAGTTTTACAATCAGCGCATCGGCATAAGAGACTTTGTCAAGCGTTATGTCATTACATTAATAATCTATTAAAAGCTCGTAAGAATCCAGCAGTTGCAATAGACTCGATGAAAAGACCAGAAAGAGAATATTTTTTCGAAGAAGATGTTGAATTAAGAGATTTCACATGCATTAAATCCATGCTAACCGATTTTAATGATAATAAAATTTTCAAAATGCCAGATATTGTAGATCGAGTTTCGGGATTTGTAGCCAAAAATTACAAACTGACCATTGAAGAGGAGAATCAAATGAGAGTAAATGCAGTGTTGACCTCGATTTCAAGATTCTTAAAACAAAATAAATGCTTAATAAATTGGGATCCTGAAAAATCATTATATGTAGATGATAATACTCCAGAGAGTGTACAGACGTTCTCAATGACATCTAACACTTCATCTTTATTCAAAATATTGTCTACAATGTCTACTTCTCAACCTGAAGACAGCAAGAAAAGAATGGCACCAAACATGGTGGAAACTATGGTCACGAAAAGAAGAGCTCAGCGAATTTCAAAAGAAGAGGACTTTTCTAAGTACAAGACGATGAATGTGGTTGTATCAGACTCTTCGCATTGTTCTACAAGCAATAACAGCAAAATAATATATTCTGAAACAACTAAAAACATCTCTGATAACATTCTCATGGCCAACGAGGGACACACTGGGGTGAAAGACATGACTTCCATTGACTTAGTACAATTAGAAGACGGATTTGTAACCTCTACTCAGTTATAGACCCACCACCAAGTATGTAGATATATACCAAATGGCAAAGATTCGATATAGATCTGCACGTCTAAGCATAAGCTTCTAGTCTAGAGCAACTTTGCAGGCGAGAAGACCCATTGGGTAAAGGCTGCAAGGTTTCCATCGTAGGTTGTGACCCGCAGTCTGCCATACTAACTGCTACTGAAACTTCAACTTTCTGTCAGAACTTTAGCCTTAATTTTTTTCGATTAGTCGAAATTTCAGCTGAAATTGTAAACAAAACTAAAAATATAAAGTAAGATTGATCAGCGGTTTCACCTCAAACGCACCATTCGCAGCAGTAGTTCTCGTTGACACCAGCTTCACTCCTTTTATGCTCGATAAGAATACACGAGGCGGGAACAAGAGTGAACACAGCTTTCAGAAGGATACCCTCGAACGACATCATCTGGCTCCAGCCAGCAGCGATAACATTCATGATACTGCGAATGCAAATTCATACTTTGACCCAATTTGGAGAAACACAAAGGACTCTTCAACATTAGATCCCGCTAGAAATGGTTCCAACATTGTCAGAAACCAGTTCACGAGCTCCATATCTTTACCATTCGACGGCTCTTTAAATGCTGCACCTCATTTAAATAAAATTATGCATGATCATGATAGATTGTTTGCAAATAGTAATGACACAACTCTAACTAGCGATAGCCTTAATAATAATAACTGTGTTATAAACGATGTTTATCATGAGAAATCTCTCCAAAGCACCACGCTGACGCAGGAATATCTGATTAGTCCCAACAATCATGATGCAAATAGTGTCACTAATGATATTTGTAACAATAAAAACATAGAAAACAAACGGTACAGTATTAATACAACGATTGATTCCATTCCTTACACACCTACATCACGAACGTCAATAAATAATAAAACTAATCATAGTAATAGAAGACCATCACAACTTGATAGAAGATTGACATTCGATTCTATACAATCAAGTATACCGTTTAGGGTATCTGCTCACAGATCGCAAATTTTCCCCATTCCAGACGCTAATGAAAAATTCGAAACTCCATTAATTGAACCAAGGACATCTATAAATTCAACAGCAATTGGTTCCAATGAAACGGATAAAACTTTTTCTACATCTACATATTCATCCACCAGTACAGAATCATATGTAAACAACAACTTCTCCCATGATTCATGTTCTCTTATACAATCGTTATTGCATCCAAATCAAAATGCTACAATTAATAATGATGTTAGCATTGGCCATAGGATTGGGGAGGATAACACAAATTTTAATATTGTACAAAAAATGCTAATAGGTATCAAAGTCTCATGTGAGAGAATTAATAAAGATATGAATGATCTGAGAAGTCAAAAAGGAAATATAAATAAGTACATCTTTGATAGAAATGGACAATTAATTGTCAAAAATAAAAACGATAGAAATCTTGACTATTCACGGAATAAGAACAATCTTACTAATCCGAACTTCAACAAGAAAAATTATTCATTCAAATTCAAGGATTATTTTGGTTACAAATTTTCACAATTGAGACAATTTTACAATATAAACGAGGAAGAATATCTCGATTCGCTAACATCACAGAGCCTTTTAAATGAGTTAAATTCTCCTGGTAAAAGTGGCTCATTTTTTTATTTTTCTAAAGATTATAAATACATTATCAAAACAATTCATCACTCAGAACATCTACATTTGAGAAAATTTTTGAATCAATACATTAACCATATGCTTATAAACAGGCATAGTCTAATTTGTCAATATTATGGTCTTTACAGAATCAAATTACCAACAAGTTTCTCTAAAAGAACTAATATCATAAACAGGAAAATTTATTTAGTTGTGATGAATAACGTTTTCCCACCGTTGATAAATATTAACGCTATTTTTGATTTGAAAGGCTCAATAACTGGACGCTTCACCATGACACATGATGGTAATGCTAATATCGGTAATAATGACAACAGTAAAATTGTTAAGAAAGATATTAATTGGCTTAATGAAAATGGGAGAATAATTTTCAATGATGAAGCTAATTTGCAAAAATTTTTAAAACAACTGCGAAAAGATACAGATGTTTTGATAAGAACAAATACGATGGATTATTCATTATTAGTCGGTATGTATAATGTTAAGGATGCAAATTCTTCATTACAGATTGACGAAATGATTAATGCCGATAGTAGATTTCAATCATATTACATAATTAAAACCGGTGACATAGTCTATTTTATGGGTATTATAGATTGTTTGACTAACTATTCTTTTGTTAAGAAATTGGAAACTGCATGGAGATCCCTAAGTGATAAATTTAGTGAAATAAGTGCCATCCCACCAAGACAATATGGTGATAGATTTTACAGCTTTATTAGCGAATCATCGATGATAAAGAAAACGGACAGTGATCTTGAATGATTGAGTATTTAGACGAAAAGTAAAAAAGCATGTTTATATATAGGAATGTATATAAATTTCTGTTTTTTTCATAGAAAGATAATTGAAAAAGAAAATAGATTTAACTTTTCAAAGACCACATTTTTCAAGTATTATACTGAAATATTTTTGCTTTTACAATGAAAGGAGATTCATGTAACGGACAAGATTTCTTTTTAGAATTTAAACAAATATGCTGTCAATAAGTCAGTGTTAAATTTGTTTATTAGATAAAACAACAAAGTATCAGTAAAATGCTATTAGTAACAAGTTAATAAAAAGGTCAAAAATCAACTGGGTGTGAATTACGACCTACTTTTTTTCTTCAAATAGTAGTGTTTTTTGTATGGGGGTTCAAATTTGAATAAAAAAGACTGTATTAATAATAATTAATACTAAAGCTTATGTAACCTTCTTAAACATCTTCTTTTACCTCTATAAGTGCAAGAGTCTTCTAAAAATACGGTAGCTAGGCCGTAGGAACCTTACAAAAAGTCATTTCATTTCTTGAGTACTTTTCTGTAGAAAGTTATGGCCTTGGCGGCTCATATTAGACATGTTATGCTTGAAGAACGGATCAATCTATTAAAAATGATTAAAATAAAATATATAAAGTTTTACGTTGAAAAACTTTTATTAAAAATAATGTAATTTTATCCGCGTACAAAAAATTATGATTTTATGAATATTGCATATGTGTCCATGCTGATCACATATTTCAACATTTTCCTTTTTTTCTCACCGTAGTATTGGTGAATGACATAGAGAATAAATAACACATACTATTAGTGTTAGTAGTTTTTGAACAGCTAGATGCATAACATGCCACTAGCCAAAAATAATGAAATATTAAAGTAAAAATGAATCTAAAGGCAAGTTGAAATATAAATAAAAACTAGGCTTTGATTAAGGAACAAAAGTCAAATGATTTATAACACATACCAAACTTTTCTATATATTATTAGATCTGGTTTTGGATAACAAATACTTAGCATACACCGTTGCTCCATGAACTTGTTTGTTATTAAAATTAGAATTAGTAGAATTCATAATTTAGTGACCAATTTTAAAAGAAAAATATATTTGTATTTTTGTCTCTGGTTATATAAAAT
>JAMSGM010000105.1:0-34732 GCA_030462875.1 Grigorovia humatica | reverse complement strand
TACTACTACTATCACAGACTCGTCTACTACTCAAACGCAAGTGTTCACATTTGCTACATCCACGCTCTCCGATGGTGGTTTGGCGATAGATGCTAAATCATTTACTAAGACATTCACCGTTCCAGATGGATTTACTACTACTATCACAGACGCTTCTACAACTCAAACTCAAGTGCTTACATTTGTTACATCCACTCTTCCAGATGGTGGATTGACAATTGGAACTGGATCATCTACTAAGACATTCACCGTTCCAGATGGATTTACTACTACTATCACAGACTCGTCTACTACTCAAACGCAAGTGTTCACATTTGCTACATCCACGCTCTCCGATGGTGGTTTGGCGATAGATGCTAAATCATTTACTAAGACATTCACAGTTCCAGCTGGATTTACTACTACTATCACAGACTCGTCTACTACTCAAACGCAAGTGCTTACATTTGTCACGTCCACTCTTCCAGATGGTGGATTGACAATTGGAACTGAGTCCTCTACTAAGACATTCACAGTTCCAGATGGATTTACTACTACTATTTCAGATGCTTCTACAACTCAAACTCAAGTGCTTACATTTGTCACGTCTACTCTTCCAGATGGTGGGTTAACAGTTGGTACTGAATCATCTACTAAGACATTCACCGTTCCAGATGGATTTACTACTACTATTTCAGATGCTTCTACAACTCAAACTCAAGTGCTTACATTTGTCACATCCACTCTTCCTGATGGTGGGTTAGCAGTTGGTACTAAATTTTCAACTGTGACATTTTCGTCCTCAGCGAGTGGATGCTCAATTATGTCAACTTCATTAGCTTCAGCCAGTGCTTACAGGTCTCACACAACTACTAGAGACTGTGTTGGTAGTTATAAAATATGGACCACTATTACCACAGTTGAAAAGTCTTCCACTTTAACAATAACTACTTGTTATTTGACTAATATCTTATCCTCTTCCACCGGTATTTCCAATAGTGCGAATTCCATTGCAAGCTCCTATAGGACATCAGGCAGGTTCTCTTCGGCAAGATACATGACTTCCAGCAAATCGCAAAGTGCTCATGTTTACTACTCCAATCATACAAATCATAACTCAGTTGCTCATTATTCAATTGCACTTTCATCCTCGTTGGTTTCATCTCTGACTCCTACAGACTTTGAAGTCATACTTAATCCATCCACTACGGGAGTAAACCCAGAAATACAAACAACTGGCTTAGTTCAGGCTACAACAGCCGTAACAAGCGCTCTTTCTCCATTAAGTGAATCAGCTAATTTGGAAAAGGGATCAATTTTAATATCATTTAGCATGTCTTCTATTGCGCCTCCACAGGATCTTCCAACACAGTTATATGAATCTGGTCCTACATCTAGTCCTGCTCAAAGGGGAAGTGCAGCGAATGGTGATAGTTATGCAGCTGTAATTTTTAGTAGCTTCAAGGATATCATATCAAATACAGATAACGTCGTTCCTCCAAAACATCAACTAAAGACATCGTCATTTCCATATTCCAAACCGGTTATCACAAGCCCTAACAAACCATCTATACCCATTTCTCCATCTAAAACTAATCCAATCATCTCTTCCACTTTATCTATTGAATCGCATACCAATAATAAACAAACACAATCACCGACAAATAGCAAACTTTCGAGCAAATCAATGGTAACAGTTGCTCCTGTAGCTAGTGGATTTGGTAAACCAGATTTGTCATCTGCTTCAATGTCACTCAACGGGAATACTCCAAACTTAGTTTCCAAACAATACGAGGGCAAGGGTCAGCACAGATTCACATACAATTTCCATAATATAGTATTTTCGTTGCTACTATTTTTGGTGTAATTGAGAAATTCTCCTATCTTAGAGTTAATTAGAATAATGCTAAAGTAGTAATGGTCAGTGCTTCACGGCACAATCCTCAACAAATAACATTGACCTAAAATTGAATCAAAAGAAAAATGAATAAGATAAATGTAACTAATAAAAGTGATGTATTTTTTATATAGTCATCAGTCCAAGATTATATTTTTCCATGAGATTCAATATATTCAAATAAAATAATGACAACAACCTTTTTTGGCAGACAAAGTAATCCTCAGGATGTACCAATGCCTAATAATCAAAACTACCATGTAATAACTGTCCTCTTAGTCCATCAAATGCCGGTAAGTTTTACAGAACTCTCCTCTTTGGTTTACATCGGTAGTCATTGTTTAAATATTCTGAAAACTTCAAACACTCAAGGTGCTTCTCTAGGATCCAAAAATTTTATTGACTTTTAAAATATCAAACTTTTTATAGTTTTACTTTCTTTGGCAGGTTCGAGAAAGCTTTGAATGGATGTTTACATGCTGCAGGTATGTTGACATGTCTGAGGTTGGTTTCCAAACCTTTCAATAAGACCCAAATTTTCGAAAAATTTCGTTTGAATTTTTCTGTAGATATTTTATATACTCTTTTATTATAATTATCCAAGCCATAAGGCCAGATTCAAGCTTTTCTGCTCTCCAATTTGAAAGCAAGCTCACCCGATTTCGATGTTGTCCCAATATTTCTTAGATATTTTGGTGTTACCCGCCTAAAATTATCAAGTTTTTTTTTGCCTATATTAAAGAAAAAAGAATACGAAATAAATCTGAGTATCTAAGTTAGCAGGTTAATTTGAAAGACTGAAATACTCACCTATTACTTGATAATTCTCGCCAACTAATACTGAATTTTTTGTTGTTATACGCAACCCGATAACGTTTTGAATAATGGAAGGGATTTTAGATTTTTCCAAAGAGTTAAATATCGATCTGTTAGACCAAGTTGTTAGCAGTTTTTATACCGGCTCAGGTGGTCAACAAAAGGAGGCACAAACTGTTTTAACTAAATTTCAAGAACATCCTGATGCCTGGCAACGTGCTGATCAAATTCTCCAGTTTTCTACCAACTCTCAAAGTAAATTTATTGGTTTATCTATCCTGGATAAATTGATCAATACTAAATGGAAATTATTACCTAGTGAACAGAGAATAGGCATAAGAAACTTTATCGTGGGTATGATTATTTCTATGTGCCAAGACAGTGCTATTTTTGAAAGAGAAAAAAATTTAATTAACAAATCTGATCTTACTTTAGTACAGGTTTTGAAGCAAGAATGGCCTCAAAATTGGCCAGAATTCATTCCAGAATTGATTGGTTCTTCTTCTTCTTCAGTTAACGTATGTGAAAATAACATGGTCATTTTAAAATTGCTATCAGAAGAAGTTTTTGACTTTTCAGCTGAACAAATGACTCAAGCAAAGGCTTTACATTTGAAGAAGTCAATGTCGAAAGAGTTTGAACAAATTTTCAAATTGTGTTATCAAGTTTTGGAGCAAGCTTCTTCCCCAACATTAGTTGTTGCCACCTTGGAATCATTATTAAGATACTTACATTGGATCCCTTATCGTTATATATTTGAAACAAACATCTTAGAATTACTAAGTACTAAATTTTTAGCTTCTTCTGATACGAGAGCTATTACTTTAAAGTGCCTAACTGAGGTATCCAGTTTGGAGTTACCCATTAATAACCCTGCAATTATCCAACAGACTGTTCTTTATTTCCAAAATAGTTTACAGCAAATCTCTGCAAATGTCATCCCAGTTAACGCTGATTTGAAAAACATTTATAATACTGCCAATGGTTCAGATCAGTCTTTCTTGCAAGATTTTGCCATGTTTTTAACGACATATTTAACCAACCATAGAAGTATTTTAGAAAACGATGAAAATTTAAGAGAATTGTTATTGAATGCTCACCAATATCTTATTCAATTATCTAAGGTTGATGAAAGAGAATTATTTAAAACTACTTTAGATTATTGGAACAATTTAGTTTCTAATTTATTTAACGAAGTTCAAAAGATCCCGCTCAACGAAATGAATCCATTAATGCAGTTAACAGTGGGTGCTCAAACCATTTCTACTGGCTCTGGTGCTTTGAATCCTGAGTTCATGAAAAAATATCCATTAAAAAAGCATATCTATGAAGATATTTGTTCACAATTAAGGTGGGTTATTATTGAAAATATGGTCAGACCAGAAGAAGTTCTTGTTGTTGAAAATGATGAAGGTGAAATTGTAAGAGAATTTGTGAAAGAATCTGACACAATTCAATTATATAAATCAGAAAGGGAAGTACTAGTTTACTTAACTCATTTAAATGTTGTAGATACTGAACAAATTATGATAAATAAGTTAGCAAGACAAATTGATGGTTCAGAATGGTCATGGCATAATATCAATACATTATCTTGGGCTATTGGTTCTATTTCTGGTACGATGAGTGAAGCTATCGAAAAAAGATTTGTCGTCACTGTAATTAAGGATCTATTAGCATTGACTGAGAAGAAACGAGGTAAAGATAATAAAGCAGTTGTTGCATCTGACATCATGTATGTTGTGGGTCAATATCCACGATTTTTGAGGGCTCATTGGAATTTTTTGAGAACTGTTATTGTAAAATTATTTGAGTTTATGCATGAAACACATGAAGGTGTTCAAGATATGGCTTGTGATACATTCATTAAAATTGTTCAAAAATGTAAATATCATTTTGTCATTCAACAACCGCGCGAAACTGAGCCATTTATTCAAACAATTATCAGAGATATTCAAAAAACGACAAGTGACTTACAACCACAACAAGTTCACACTTTCTACAAAGCATGTGGTATCATTATTTCTGATGAAAGAAATTCAGCTGAAAAGACTAAATTATTAGGTGATTTGATGCAATTACCAAATATGGCTTGGGATGCGATTATGGAACAATCGACTGCTAATCCTAATTTGCTATTAGATCCTGAAACTGTTAAGATCATTGCTAATATCATTAAGACCAATGTTGCAGTTTGTACTGCAATGGGTGCTGATTTTTACTCCCAACTAGGTCATATTTATTACAACATGTTACAATTATACAGAGCAGTTTCCTCCATGATTTCAAATCAAGTTGCTAGTGAAGGTTTGATTGCTACAAAGACACCAAAAGTACGTGGTTTGAGAACAATTAAGAAGGAGATTCTACAATTAGTTGAAATCTATATTTCAAGTGCCAAGAATTTAGATGACGTCGTTAAAGTTCTTGTGGAGCCTTTATTAAATGCAGTATTGGAAGACTATTTGAATAATGTGCCAGATGCTCGTGATGCTGAAGTGTTAAATTGTATGACCACTGTAGTAAATAAAGTTGGACATATGATACCTCAAGGTGTTATTTTAATATTGCAAAGTGTCTTCGAGTGTACATTGAATATGATTAATAAAGATTTTACAGAATATCCAGAACATCGTGTTGAATTTTATAAATTGCTGAAAGTAATTAACGAGAAATCATTTGCATCATTTTTGGAATTACCACCAGCTGCATTTAAACTGTTTATTGATGCTATTTGTTGGGCTTTCAAACATAACAATAGGGATATTGAAGTTAATGGTCTTTCAATTGCATTACAATTAGTTAAGAATATTGAAGCTATGGGTAATTCACCATTTGCGAACGAATTCTATTCTAATTATTATTTCCTTTTAGTAAGCGAAACCTTCTATGTGTTAACGGATTCTGATCATAAATCAGGTTTTAGTAAACAGTCCTTATTACTAATGAGGTTGATTTCATTGGTTTATGACAATAAGATAACATTACCATTATACAAAGAGAATGAATTACCGATGGGTACACCAAATTCTACTTATTTAAATCAGTATCTTGGTAATATGTTAAGTAATGCATTCCCACATTTAACCATGGAGCAAATTACTAATTTCCTAAATGCATTAACAAAACAATATAAGGATTCAATTAAATTCAATGGTATTTTAAGAGATTTCTTAGTTCAAATCAAAGAAATTGGTGGTGATCCAACTGATTATCTATTTGCTGAAGATAGAGAAAACCAACAAAATGAACAAGTCAGATTACAAAAAGAGAAAGCATCAAAAGTTGGCGGGTTACTAAAACCATCTGAGTTGGATGATTAAAATATTTATGGTTTTTTGTTTCTCTTCTTCTTGCGCTTTTATTATTTATGAAGTTAGCTTGCAAGTTGAATTCAATGGATAACAATAAAAATAAAAAAGAACTCACGATAAAAAATATGTAGAATATCAAAGAATAGCAACTGAATCAGTGAACTTGTTTAGTTTCCAATTTAGCGATGAGAGAAAGAAAGAAATGAAGAATATAATTTAATTTATCCTATAATAAATAAATAGATAAATTAATAAATAAATAGATAAATTAATAAATAAATAAATAAATAAACAAATAAATATATATCCATATATCTAAATATTATCAAAAAAAAAAAATTCTTTTATAGTAAAATGGTATAATATTCAATAACTTTTATCTTGGTTATTCTTTTGACTCAGTTTTTTTCAAATTTGGTGGTTTCTTTAAAGAGTCACGTATCTTCACAATCGAACCCTTTGGACCAGGAATGGGTCCTTTAACCCAAAGTAAATTTAGACCACTATCGATTTTCAATATTTGACAATTTTGAACTGTTACATTTTCACCACCCATTCTTCCGGGCATTTTCTTACCTGGTAATATTCTGCCTGGATCTTGACTTTGACCATATGAACCACCATGCCTATGCTTTTTAGATACACCATGTGTTGCCGGTAAACCTTTAAAATGATGTCTTTTCATGACACCGGCAAAACCTTTACCCTTTGATTTTGATTTAACATCAATGAATTGACCCGTTTGGAAATGATTCGCATTTATTACTGTACCAGGTGGTAATAATTCTTTATCATTATTAACTCTAAATTCCATTATTTTCAATTTAGGATTAATTTTAAATTTACTATAGAACCCTAATAATTTTCTTTCTGTCTTATATGGTGATTTATCACCAAACCCCACTTGCATTGATGATATTCCATTAGAATTTGTAGTTTTATTTTGAATAATTTCGACATTATTTAGTTGTAAAATTGTTGATGCTAATCTTTCACCAGTTTCTGTATTGTAGAATGGTAACATGCCAATTTTCATTGCAATTGCACCACAACGATGTGGTAGCCATTTATTTAGCCTTATCATGTGTTTTGAATATATAATAATATGTGAATGGGGTAGTTGAAACAGAATTTCTTCGAGGGAGAATCCAGTTATGCAATCTGTGAGCTTCAAGAAAAAACTAAAAAAAAAAGAAAATTTCAAAGGAAATAGAAGATTACAATGAGATTAGGTTTAAGTGACGTACTGAAGGCAAAGTGTATAGAAGATATATAAAAAAGTAATTGTTGCTTTTTATTTTTAATTTAAGACAATCCAGAAAAGTGAACTCACTTTTCAACAAACAAATTGTGATAAATTAAAAAAAAAAGAAAAGGTTTCCAAAAAATGAATAAACTGACAAATAACAATAAATAAAGACAATTAACGGACAGTTCTGGTAAAAGGCAAGAACTGTATTCGGTATAAATTCAGACAAAAAAAATGTCCAAATTTAATAATTGATCTTCAAATTGTTTGTCATTGTCGGTTTCATCTTAGGGAAGAAAATGGAAAGTAAGAGAAAGTTGGAAATGAAATGAATAAATAACTTTTTTTGTATCAATTTATATTCAAAAAAAAAAGCCAAAGAATGTGGGTTTACCCGGCAAGACTCTAAAAAAAATTGTAACCGGTTTCTGTCCG
Source organism: Grigorovia humatica (assembly GCA_030462875.1). Classification (NCBI taxonomy): domain Eukaryota; kingdom Fungi; phylum Ascomycota; class Saccharomycetes; order Saccharomycetales; family Saccharomycetaceae; genus Grigorovia; species Grigorovia humatica. The sequence continues at coordinate 27,042 of JAMSGM010000105.1, read as the reverse complement.
GTTATTGCAAAAACGGACGGAAGATGAAAAACCCGACATTCCGTCTGGATATTTATTTTATCATTAAAATTCGTCAAAGGGACATAAGGAATGTATAAAGATGGATATATATATATATATATATTTTATAAGAAAAGTTTTCTTTATTGGAAAAAATTCCAAGATTCTTTCATCATAAAGAAATTATTAATCTTATCATCAAATTTTATTGAATATTTTTCATAAATTTTATATTTGAACCAAATTAAGATGATCGTTTCATTATTGATCCAATTAACGAAACATCTATCATTTTCATTGAATTTTGTCTTGTTATTATTTCTTATTGTTGGATTAATTAATTTAATAGAACAAATTGATTTATGTCTTACATTTGTATCTGTTGGTAAAAAATTTAAATAATATTTATTTAAGATTGAATTGCTTTTAACTTTGGTATTTTTCACAATATCTTGTGTTTCACCGTATTTAATTTGGAAAATATGTAAAGTTTGCTTTGTGGATATACAACAAATCCAATTATCAATAGGGTTGAATTTTAATTGATAAATGGGTGCCATTTCAATCGATCTTCTAAATTCCTGATATAATGATCCATTATCTAATGTAAACAATTTAATTATAGTACCATTACTAGAAGTAGTTGCCATAAATTTACCATTATTACTAATTACAACCTGATTAATACTTTGTTTATGACTAGTCTTAATTATTTTCTCTTCACCACTGATCAAACTGAATATTGTTAATTGACCGCTATGATAGCATTGTTTGGGGATATTATTATTACTGGTATCCTGTTGCATTGATACATTAGTTTCATCATAACCAGTGGGGCTTTCAAAAACTAGTAAATTATCATTTTGTAAATTATTGGTAGCAATATTCCCCTTTTCATTATGTGTATGATAATAAATAATACTATTAAGTTTTGTAGTCAAAGTAAAGATTAACTCTGGTGGGTTCTTAAATTTGTAAATGAAAATTTTATTTATTGTTTGTACAATAAGGTTAACTCTATTAAGGTAAATTTTTTTCACTGATTCTGAATATTTCAACCTAATAATTGATTTATTTAAGAGATCATCCCAGATGACTACTTCATTTTGGCTAAACATTGGTTTCAAACTGACGTGAGTGTTACTGTTGCTACTATTATTACTATTTTTATTATTATTAGTATCACGGAATGCACAAAGAAGACCCATATAGTTACTTCTATTCAAGACGTGACAGTGAGATATCCTGCCGGGGAATTGTATCTTTAATTGCAGTCTCACAGGCCATACGTTGTAGATCCTGGCTGTGCCGTCCCCCTCGCAGAGACAGAACAGGGACTCGTCCTGGTTGGAGGTGACAGCATCCATGGGTGCGTAGCTAAGTCGATACCGGCTGTGGAACAGACCAGGCGGGGAAACAATGCGGGACAGCCCGGACGGTAGTCTGGAGTGGCTGGCGGGGTGGGTATTTTTCCAGTTGGCGGCTGCGTCTCCTTGCAGAAACGTTTCTTGGTTTTTGTGAATAACAAATATATTTGATTAATTAACTATCTGTTTATTTATCTATTTATCAGTTTGTTTATCATTGATTCCTTCTAAGCACAACAGCCACTACCCTCACCACGCCCACTACCCCCACCACGCCTCCCTTGCTGGAAAGACCGCTGCTGTCGTGTTCATGGACAGATACATACCACACTGGGCCCACAGAAGCCCCTACAGGTTAACGCACGGTACCAGCGAGCAAGACAGCGACGCAGTGGACACCACGGCGGACTCTGACTCTGTAGAACACTCCATCATTATTGCTAACTCATTGGGGCTTACCACTTGTCATGCCCATGTGGAAAGTACACACTGCGAGTATAGTCACAGCAGTATAGATTCAGATCATAAGAACTACGATAGAATCTTACAATATTCACCGCATGATGGCTCACATATGGGCAAGAATGCTGCTTTTTGCTCACCATTACTACAATCAAATACAAATATTTTGAACCAATCTCCATTTGACTCACCAAAAAGATATATATTGAAGAGAAATTACAATATTCCAAGTATAGTGCCATTTAGAATCTTAGATGCTCCATGTTTAAGAAACGATTTCTATTCAAATTTGATCTCTTGGTCTAATTTCAATTCAGTTAATAATACTTTCACAAATTTGGATGACAAGAATGAAAATAATAACTCTAATATTATCGTTGGTTTGAATAGATCAGTTTACCTATGGTCGCATGATTTAGGTGCTATGACAGTTTTAAATAATAACTATTTAACTAATGCTAACGACTATATTACATGTGTGTCCACAGTTATTGATAATTCTGCTTTATTAATTGGTACTAAATTAGGTAAATTATTACTTTTTGATCAAAGGAAAATAACTATCAATAAGCCAATATTTAAATTCAGTTTATTCTCGAAAAGATCAATTACTTGTATCACTTGGTTCAACAACAATATTACCAATAAAAATGGTAATACTAAAAAAATTATGTCAAATTTATTTATCTGTGGCGATGAAATTGGTAGTCTAAGTATTTTCAAATATTTCAATAACAAAATATTCTTCTTACATTGTTTCCATTCACAAGAACAACAAATTTGTGGTAAGTGATAAAAGACTCTTAATTTGAAAGAAAAAAGGAACAACGAACTTTTTACTAAGCTCAAAGAAAATGATATCCATTAAATTTATTTTATTTCCTTTCTTTTCCTGGGGTTTCGGCTCTCTTTTTTTTACTAACAATCATATCTCTTGTTTATTTTTCTCAAAGGTATTTCAATAAACTATAATAATGAAATAATTGCCGTTGGAGGTAATAACAATATTGTTAACGTCTGGAACATCAAAGATTTTTTCAAGCCAGAAAAACTATTCACCTTCCACCATGATGCCGCTATTAAGGCAATTGAATTTTGTCCATGGTCAAAATCAATTTTGGCAACTGGTGGCGGTACTAAGGATAAGACAATTAAATTCTGGCATATTAGTACAGGTACTTTGATAAATCAAATTAAGACAAATTATCAAATTACATCTTTATCTTGGTCAAGTAATAGGAGAGAAATTTTAGCGACTTTTGGTTTCAATTCAAATACACATACTAGTACGCTTTCGAAAACTGATAGAGATAATAACCTTTTATTGCAAGTTTATAGTTATCCACAATGCAAACCAGTGCTGAACGTTAAGTCATTACAATCACTTAGAGTATTGAATTGTTGTCTCTCACCAGATAAAACATCAATCTGTTTGACCACTACAGACGAAACAATTAGATTCTATGAAATATGGGATCGAAAATCGGATAAGATAATTGAGTTCAATGACTCCAAGATTTTCGGTTCAACTATTATTGCTTACTTAGAAGGTGCCTCGATGTATAACAAACATGTCAGATAACTGGGGGGAATCTCCCCTCTTATCATCGGTCATTTTATAACCATATTCTTAATAGATATTCATATATATTTTAATATTCCTTCTACAAAGCGAAAACGCGCCCTCTCGGATTCGAACCCCCGCGTCTGCAAGCTTCCTCTTTCGAAACCGAAAAATCGTAGACCGTCAGCTTTCCAAACAACACACACCAACTTCGTGGCAATACACTACTCTATTCATCCCATACCGCCGAAGGACAGAAACATGGACCATGAATGACTCACAAGATACTATACAGAAACAACCGCTTGCTCCTGGTGTGGAAAGAGACGTGGAAAAGGAGGTAATCACCGCATTCTACTTCAACATTATTTCCTACCCATTCTTGGTGATATATTTCATATTTACTTGCTGGCTAATAAGTAAGACTGTCGATTATCAATTTATAGACGAAAAATTCCATTTGGGCCAAACTCTTACCTATTTACAAAATGAATGGCTCGTTTGGGATAATAAAATTACCACTCCGCCGGGATTATACATTTTAGGCTACATTTGGATAAATTTATTCAATTGGATTAGTTGCACTTGGTCTAAATTGACATTAACAAGATCATTGAATATGTTTGGTGGCATAGTCATCTTTCCTCTAGTTACTTTAAGACCTTTATTCTTATTTAATGCCATAGGGTTTTGGCCCATCACTTTAATGTGTACACCTTTAATGGTCACTTATTATTATTTATATTACACTGATGTTTGGTCCACCATCTTCATCATACAATCATTAACTCTAGCACTAACTTTACCTTTTGGTGAAAAGAAAAGTATTTGGGCTAGCGCAATCTTTGGTGGATTAAGTTGCTTATTTAGACAAACAAATATTATTTGGGTCGGTTTCATACTCATTATCACTTTAGAAAGAAGAGCTGCCATCACAAAACAATTTAATAACTATAATTTCAATAATTATATTAAACTATTCATTTATTCAATGGAACATTTAACTGATATCGTTTTACCTTATTCCATCAATTTTATACTTTTCATCATTTACTTAGTTTGGAATAAATCAATCACTCTTGGTGATAAATCAAATCATTCTTTTTCATTACATTTAGTCCAATTTTGCTATATGACATTGTTCATATCTTTTTTGAGTTTACCGCTTTGGCTATCTAGAAATTTCATACTAATTTATAAATTAAGATTTTTGACTAGACCAATAAGAACTCTTTTCGAAGTTTTCGCCATAATGCTCATAATAAGATATTTCACAGTGGTACATCCTTTCCTCTTAGCGGATAACAGACATTACACTTTTTACCTTTTCAAAAAAATCATTGGTAATAATCATAAATTAATTAAATATGGATTAATGGCACCTATTTACCATTTCACTCTATATTCCTACATTGAATTGCTAAGACCAAATGAATTAGCTTTCCATTACATTTTACCATTGCCCATTAAGGAACCAATTGAATTACCATTACAACTAACACATATATCTTGGACAGCTCTAATCTTATGCACTGTTGTAACAATTGTACCATCACCACTTTTTGAACCAAGATATTACATATTACCATACTTTTTTTGGAGACTATTTATAACTTGTAATGTAGAACCTATATGGCATCCCTTAGTACTTAAAAAGGATTCAAATATTGTAGTATCTTCCACGAATAGATTGCTTTTGGAGTTTTTATGGTTTATGATGATTAATATAATAACATTTTTGATATTTATTAATCGTACTTTCAGTTGGGATGATGAACCATTTTTACAAAGAATTATTTGGTAATTCACCTGTAAAAAGTGAAAGAAAATAGAATGAATGAAAAGCCAAATTGATATTTTATCCTTCCTTATTTGTAGCATTTAAGAATGATTTTTTGTACTAGATATATATATGTGAATATAGGTATGTAACAAAATTTTCAAGTTTAAATCATTGTACTTTTCACCATTCTTTATTTTAATCAGGTTACTAAAATAACAGAAGTACATAAGTCGTTTGATTGAGAAAAAAATTTTATGTTAGTCTTAAATAAATACCTTTATGAGTTATAAAATACAAACTTTATTGAAATGTTTTTTATCATAATGCAACAGATTCAAATTCTTCAACAGCTTCTTTATCAGAACTTACATCTTCGTCTTGGTCTTTATTTACAGTAGTTTCATCTTCATTTGAAATTGCCGTTGACAAATCTTCGTCTTTGGAAACTTCTTGAACCTCAGTAATCTCTTCGCCTTCATCACTATTTGCGTCTTCAACATCTACTGGTTCTTTTATAGGATCTTCAACTTTTTCTTCGACTTTATCGTTAGCTGACTCTTCGACTTGATTTTCAACTTCTTTTGCTACTGGTTCTGCAGCTTGTTCTTCAGCTTGTTCTTCAGCTTGTGTCTCAGCCTTATCTTCAGCTTGTTCTAGTACAGGTTCTTCAACTTCTATTTCAACCTCATCTTCGACTTTGTCTTCAGTTGGTTGTTCAACTTCAGTTTGTTCTTCAATCAACTCATCAACTAAAGGTTCTTCAACGGCATTTACTTCCGATTGTTCAGTTTCCTTTTCAACTATTGGTTCTTCAACTACGACTTCTTCTTCAACGTCTTTATTTTCTAATTCATCAATCTCATCGTCAGTAATAATGTTGTCCATATCATTTTCATTATCAGTAGGTTTCAAAGTTTCTTCTATTATTTCATCAGCATCCAATGATATATTCTGTGTTTGTTTCAAAATTGGATTAACTTCATCATTGGGTAATGCTTGACCTTGCAATGATTGAACATGTTGCTGCGAAATGTTGTTTAAATTTAGTTCGTTATTACTATAATTGGTATTATTATTATTAACTGTAGTGGCAATTCTATTCGTATTACTCATTTGAGTTCTGCTAATATTTTCATTAATTCCATTTGGTTCATTATCAACATTTTTATATTTTAAAATTGCTCTTTTCTTCAAGACTTCTAAATAATCTTGGATTGGACCCCTTGCTTTTTTATCTCTAAAGACTAGTTCACCATCACCAGCTAAATAATCATCACTGTCCTCTACTAAATACCAATTACCTTCTTCTAAATCATTAGCAAATGACAATAAGAACTCACCCCAATTAGAAGCAATAACATATTTAGTATCAAAATCTCTACCAAATATGACAACTTGACCCCATTTACCATCTTCTTCTGGGTCTAAATCGACACCAATATGATTACCTGCATGATCTGTAACTAATGGGATCCAAGATGGATTAGCATACATTAATTTAACATGATTTGGAGGACAACTTTGTTGCCTTGGTATATTTTGTAATTTAAATTGATTTTCGTTACTATTTGGGATATTATTGAATGTATTATTAATATTATTACTATTGTTGGCATTACTATTATTATTGTTGTTGTTGTTAGTATTATTAGTGTCTGATGAATTTCTTTGTGATTGAGTCAATTCACGTTTTCTCAAATTAGCAGCAACGTTTCTCCAAGCCTGTGTCATTGCTACAATTTGATCCAATGTCATTAATTGTAGTCCATAAATTAAACCAGAAGTACCAGTCATTGATTCCATATCTTCTTGACCATCATGAACTCTCATTGAAACTTTTACTGATGCCGGGAAATGTAAATTTAAATCTTCTTCAGCATGTAAAATATCATTATTTGTTACTGGATCACCTAAAGTAGCGTTTAAATCAGGATTATGTTCATCAGTCCAAGAATCAATATGTCTCCAAGCTAATAAAATTTCTGAAACACCTTCATTATTAACATTATTTTCAATGTTAATATTATCATCTAATGCTAAATTTGATTCTTCATCATGTAATGTTAATTTGATTTGTGAGTTGCTACCATCGTTATGCAACACTGAACGATGACCCATATTAAAATTTGGTGTTTCATTTGGATTATATTCAGCGTAACGATCTTCAGTGGATAAAGAATAAACCCATTCTTTGAATTTTTTCTTGAAAGCTTGCATATCTGAAAAGAAAATTATGCAGTGTTATTAATTAAATAGAATTTTTGAAATGTGATTAGCTATATTTTGATATAAAGCTATGGTATTCCTGAGGAAAATTTTTAAATTTGTTATAATAAAGCGGTATGATAAGTTAATACTTGTTATAAGTGAGTTTTTTATTCACAGTGCTATAACGAGTTGTTTGTTACATAAAATAATTTTTCAAAAAATCAATTTGTTAAAAACTCGAATAAACAAAAACAGATCAAAAAAACGAGGAAAAAGTTCAAAAACTTTTTTTTTCGTTGGAAAACACAAAAAAAAAATTTTCGAGAGTGAAACGCGTAAACCTCGGCTAAAAACATTTAGGGTTGGACGGCGCAACCCTAAACGTGCACTTACCGTTTTGGAAAAACAAGGGTTTGGTATTTCTTTTCGTACTCTGCTTCCGGATAGCAAAAAGAAATATTATGATTCGAAACTGTCTTATTAGATGCACCTGTGCCCAGACTATTTAATTTCAGATTAGAGCAGGCACAGAAAAAGCAATTTCTTGAAGCCAACTGTTTCTTTTTCTATAACAAGATCTACAACAAAGAGAAACAGTAAAATTGATTATAACTTCCATTATAACTTCCATTTTAACGTTATTTACAGATAAATAATATACTTAGCATTTCTATATACAGAGTGAAAGGTTGTCAGAATTGCTTAAAACTATTTTTTAGACAGTCCCGTACTTCTAGAGTCTAACAAAGTATTCAATAATAATGATTCATTATCTAAGACTACTCTATTGGGAGAAGTGGCTAAAATTTTAGCGATTTCACGTGCAGTATCCAATCTTTTCAATTCAACATAATCTTTAGATTTCTTAATAGCATCACCAATCAATTCTGCTGATTTAGCTTCACCTTGTGCCTTCACCACCATACCTTGCTTTTCTTGTCTTGCCTTATCCACAATAAATGCAGCACGTTGTGCATCTTGTTGTGCAATCTGTTTGGCTTCTACAGCATTAGTAAATTCTGGTGAGAATGTCATGAATGTGATGGAGACATCATCTAATAATATATTAAATCTTTGTGCACGTCTAACTAAATTTTCACGTATTAATTTAGAAACTTTTTCACGTTGGGTAATCAACTGTGATGCGTTAAATTGTGCCACAACAGCTTTTAACACTTCATTGACAATTGATGGCAGGACTCTTTCATCGTAATCTTGGCCCAACGTTCTATATATTATAGGTAATTGTAAGACATCTGGCCTAGATAACACTCTGCAAGTGATATTAACCATTTGTAAATCTTTAGTCCCGGTTAATGACGCCACATTTCTTGGTTTGGCCCTTACATCATATATAATTGGGGTTTCCAACCAAGGTAACATAAGGTGAGTTCCTTCATTGTAAATACGTTGTGACACACCATTGATTCTGGAATAGACGATGGCTCTGTGACCACCATCCACGTTGAAAAGTGCCGAGTTCAAAAGTAAGGCACCACCGCCAAGTAACACCAGACCACCCAGTCCAAATAGCGGGTTACCTCCACGAGGAGAACCCCCACCACGGGGCACACGTGTAACTTGTTGTTGGAATATTTTAGCAAACCTTTGGAAATCGTTGTTCATTGTCGCCGGCAGCAAGTCGGAACGTCTCCTTCTACAAGTCTCTTCTTGTCTGAAGTTGCGATAAATTTTGGTTTAATTTTTCCTTTGGTCAATTCTAAAAAAATAAAAAAATATTTGGATTTGACCTTTAACCATTTGTAGATTAAGGTTTAATTACAGTAAAGGATAGTCATTGAGGTTAACACGCACCGAAATGAGCGAATTTCCACTACAAGAGGCTTGCATTAACAACCAACTGTCCAAAGTGCAGGACATAGTAGAAAATGCAGAGCAGAAGAGGAAATTGTTGATTTCCAAGGATAACGACGGAAGGACCGGTCTTCATTGGACTATCTCTTTCCAATTTAAGCCAATTGTGAGTTATTTGCTGTCGAAGATGAAACAGATCGATCTTGATAACTTGGCTGATGACTCTGGGTGGACACCCTTCCATATTGCATGTGCAGTGGGCGATCTGGAAATGGTAAGGGAAATATATCAGAGAGACATCAAACCTGATTTGAATTATAAGACAGCTCAAGGTACCACAGCCTTGCATTTGGCTGTAGCTAAGAAAAATTACAACGTTGTGGAGTTCTTGCTAGAAAATGGTGCTGACGTTAAGTGTAAGGACAAATTAGGTCAACTCCCCTTACACAGAGCAGCGGCACAAGGTCAAATGAATCTGGTCACATTGCTTTGCAATAGAGGCTCCCCACTGAATTTACAGGATAATGACGGTTGGACACCTCTGTTCCATGCCCTATCCGAGGGACACGGAGATATTGCAGCTCTGTTAGTTAATGACTACCATGCTAACACCACTTTGGTAGACAAAAAGGGTCTTACCGCTGAACAACATGCATTGAATGATCAAGTAAAATCTTTCTTCTTAAATAATATATAAAATAGTAATATAATATATATTGTATATAATATATATATATAAGTGAACATAAAAAAAACTTGCAATCTTTCTCTTCTAAATATAAGTACAACGATTCTAATTATCCTCTATTATCAATTTAGAATCTTTCAAGATACCATTTAATCTAATATTTTCTCCATGAGATGTTGACTTGCAATTTGATTGTGATCCAATTAATAATAGTTCATTGCCTTTGATACTCGAAACTAACAAGTCGCTTAGTTCAAGTATTTCTTCTGGTATGATAACACCAAAGACATTGTTACTAACAGCAAATTGGATCATATTCTTTATGCATATACAATCAGTAACAATGACATCATTGTAATCGTCACTGATAAAGTTGGATCTATAAGAACGGAAGTCATATGCGTCTTTAGGAGAACTCATTTCATCTAATGGTTTGGTTTTATCATAGTTTTTGAATTTTACTGCACTAGATTTCAAATGATGTGCTGTATCCTTAACAAATATATTATCCTCTTTATTAAAAACAACAGTATTCATTTGTAATAGAACAGGAAAATTTGGTTGTTTCCAATTCAATATTGAACAAACCTGCCAATTACAAGAACTAAATGATAATGATCTAGTAACATTATCATTTTGTTTCAACATTCTTTCATGTTCAAACACAACAAATAAAACGTTATCAATAAATTGATTTATTGAAATTTTTGAAGAAATATTGATAGGCACAATATCAACTTCCCTGAGTGTCGGATAACAAACCTGTAAGTTCAATTGAATATCCTTTGGAATAAGATTCAATAAAACATTCAAATCTATAATTCTGGAATTAATTTGAGATATTAATGAGTCTTCATTTTGAACATCTTTATATTCCAGATAATCTAGTTTATATCCACAAAGCTTTTCCAGCTGTCCCTTAGTCAATTCTATTATCAAAAATTGGGTACCATTAAACTCAATATAAAAATGTGGAGAGACTACCAAAGTTCCATCATATAAAGAGAAAACCGTCAAATTAATAAACGTGCTTGTCATAGAAGAAGACGTAATGTAGTGACTTACAGTAAAATTACCTTTATTGTCAGTCTCTAAAATCTCAGTACTCAACAGATTATCACTTGACTTGCTATTCTCTGTAGTTGATTTCCAATATGGTTCATATTTACTAATCTGTAATGGTTTCCCACTAAACGGGAAAATAATTTGGCAGGTAAATCTTATAGTACCAATTTGATTCAATTTTACATCAAATAATGGTAATTGAATTTTATCCTCATTTAGATTTACCTTATTCTTGAATACAAAAGGCATAACCGTGGTTTTAGCAATTAATTTAGTACCATATTCCGGATAAACCTCAAAATCAACAATAAGATCATCTAATGTATCTACTTGAATTGTCGTAATACCTAAATCATTTTCAATCTCATCTTCAATGTTACTAGCTAGACTTTCCAAAATAATGTTTTTCGGAAGGATGTTAACCGAATTAGTCACAGTAATTCTACCAGGTTTAGAAACTATAAATTGATCGGCTTTATTATCGAATTTAATAAATTCAGTATTCTTATCGAAAATAATCTGAACAGAAACTTTCTTCTCCAAAAAATTATGGCCATATTTTCTCAATGGAATAATTGGTGGTGGTAATGTAAAATCAGGTATATCTTCAACAACTTCCTCCAGGGAGTCAGTTGAGTCTAGGTAATCATGGCCCGCAATAATATCGAAAATTTTGTTAGTACTTACTGAAGATATAATAGAAGGACTTGTCGAAGACTTTATAGACCTATCTTTAAAAATTTCACTCGGTGAACTTTTAATATATGGTAATAACGTATTCAAAGTCTCAATATTACTTTCCCATAAAGTGTAGTATAACGGATCTTTTTGATCATTATCCAAAACATCTAAGCGCGCACCATTTTCTAATAAAGCCTTTACCGTGATATTATTGGATTCTTTAATCGCATAGAATATTGGTGTAGCTTTATTGAGCTCATCCAGTGAATTAGGATCAACACCAAAGCCAACTAAAAGTATGATTAACTTCGCATCACCATTTTTTGCAGCAATATGTAGTAAGTTTAATCCATTGCTATCTTCGATAAGGTTAAGGTCGTTTAACTGATGTTTATAAAAGTCTAATAGCATTTTAGCAGCTTGGTAGTTATTTGTTTGGCACGCAATGATTAACGGAAAATATGGAAGTTCATTTGATCTGGAACAGGAGTTTCTCGATATATCATATTCAATAATTTCTTTCATTATGTCAAGAAAATCATTTTCAATAGACAATATCAACGGTGATTTATGATCATCGTCAATGTCATGAATACTATTCGTCAGTAAGTCAGAATGTAGCAATAATTTCACAATTTCTAATTTACCCAATTCTGTAGCATAAAATAGAGGTGTCCTTAAATGAATGTCCTTAGCATTAAGTATATTTTTCAACGCTTCTGGCGGTAAGTGAGTAATCGCTTGTTCAAAAATGAAAGTTCTAGCTTCAGCGTAACAGTGTGCTGCCTCATGAAGAATGTTTCTTTTCAAAAACATGTGTTCAGTTTCATCTAAATACGATAAATCAACTTTATCTTTGACGGTATTATAAAAAATTTGCAAGCTATTATCAGAAATTTTTGATACTGTTAGTAGTAGAAAAAGCTTGGATAATAATCGACTTAGTACTGTACTATCCTTGAGGGAAAAATTGTTGGCATTTGAATCCTTGTCGAATAGATTACAAATTTTATCTTGATAAAATGAATTTAACATAGTATATCTCCTGCCGTCATCCTTTAACTTTGCAATTGCTATCAATTCAGAAAACCAGCTATCAATTAATGAATCCTCGTCCATGAAATTATTGCAATTTGATGTTATTGAATTTGCAGCTTTTAGCACGGGATGTGGCGGTACGTCAGTTACCGAGGTTAGGGAATTATTAATACCAGTAGTTTTAAAAGGTCCCAAGGTTTCTTCATTATAGTCATTATTGAAGATTTCACCTAATTTTCCATATGCAATCGATCCTCGAGTACTGATATTATCAACCTTATCGTTATTGGTATTATTATGAATATTATTAGTTTTATCTATATTATTGATATTTTGTAAGTCATAAAAATCGGACAAAATTTGCAAAACTTCATCATTTAAAGTTGAAATGCATGTGCTAGTGAAAACTGATTGGACTGAGACTACGGTTGCTAAATAAAACTCTTTATCCTGTGATCTTGATCTCTTATCCCATTTTTTCAATACCTTTGAAAAACCAGTTTTATTTAGTTCAATGTACTGTTCAAAATCTATTAAGTCCTTCTGAAATTTTAAAAATGCGGTATACATCGGTCTAAAAGACCTATCATTTTTCGTTATTATTTTACCACTTAATCGAAGTGAGTCAAGCCTTGACGTTAGGATATTAAAATTGATTCTTAGATCAGATTCCTTTTGTAAATAATATGTATTTACCTTTTCCAACTCTCTTTCTAATCTGAAAAAGAAAGTAGCTTTATTTTCTTGCAATCTCTTATAAGCTAAAGGATCTAGAAAGGGATCGTCTGAATCATTTGTTATCGTAACAGTTTTGTTCTCAGTGGAGTTGATGTTCTGATTTGTACCAGTCACAACTGAAATACTGTGAGATATTGAAGCGTTTGCCGCTGAATTAGTGGTAGTGCTGCTAACGCTTGCCAACTGTTTGATCAGTTTTTTCAAGCCTTTATAGTCGATGAAGTAGCCGCTAAACTCCGGTAGTTTCAGTTCTCTCTCCTCGAGATACTTACCAAATTTCATCTGCAATCACACCAAGGCAGTGGCCAGTCTCCTTCCAACACAAAGCACAGCCAGTGGTAAATTGCAACAGTCATCAAAGGAGCCTCTGTCATGGCGTTGAATAATGTCAACATCGAAACAGAAAAGTTGCCAACCACGTGGGCAGGCAGGGTTCGATGATGCGGATCTCCTGCCCTAAAATACGAGCCCTAAGTATGTCATTTTGTTGTTATCTCATCTGGTTACTGTGACTTACCCATGGGGAACTATACCGCCGTTGCTATACAAAAGTTGTGTCCGGAATACAAGTTCCATACCCACAGCTCAAAGGTATGTCTTACCATATCGTTGTATTTGCAAACTCAGATTTTTTACAAAGTGTTATAAAGCAAGTAACGAGTCTGACCTCTCCAATTCACCTATAAGCTAGCTCTGCTCCTCACTAGCGCCCGTATCCATAGTAGTGTACTTTGTATAGTTACATATTGAAACTGTACCGATTCATCGCAGACAGTAACCTCAACTTCATACAACAACATGAAAGTTGAATATTTGAAAAAAATCGAATGCGATGAGCACATCTCATCAGTTTGAGTCATTGTGTAATCTAATTTTGAACTAAATACCCGCCATTCCATGGAGAGAGATAGTCAAGTTTTCCAGGATTTGAACATCTTAGTTGTTCATTTCAAAGGCAGTTCTTCGGAACTGTCTGAAGCATCGCGAACTCTAAAATTACTAAAAGATAGTGGTTCTGCCGCATCTGAACTGCTTACGCTCGATTCTGCAAATGAGGATGATCTTTTCAAGATTGAAAAGCTTCTACAAGATACTAGTAAAGAATACCATTTTATTATTAGTACAGAAATAAGGATAGAATTGTATAGAAAAATTTACTTACAATGGTTGATTCCAATAGTTGCACCCGAATGGGTTGAAAAATGTATAGAATCGGATAAATTAGTTAAGGTTAATCCATTTTGTAGTTATCCGAGTTTTGTGCTGAAGAACTTTACAATTTACATATCAAAGATTTCTTTAAATGATACCGAATATTGGCTCTTATGTCAATTAATAAATTACTTGGGTGGATTTATTACTACAAATTTGTCATCTCAAGTTACACATATTATTTGTAATAATCGGTTTGATCCTATATTAAAACTAATTAGCACTTTTAATGACAAGAATAGCATGGTTGAACATAAATGTCATGCTAAAATTGTTTATCCCAACTGGATCTTGAATTGTTTTAGAACTAGTAATATTGAAACAAAACTTTTTGAGATCAATTCCATTGATAGCGATGAATTACCTTCATCACAAGATGATACGTTTTTAGTGACTAATTGGCTTTGGTTAAAACCAGAAAATTTTCTTCAAAATTGCAATATTGTCATTGATCTCAATTTGAATGACAGTTTATTGAAGTTTTTGGAAGAAATTATTAAAAATCTTGGCGGTGAGATTATTACCAAAGAAAAATATAGAAACTCTTTCAAAGGATATATATACCTTAGCGATACTACTAATGACGATTTCATTAGAAAAAATACAATTTCATGGTTATTTAATTGTATCATTCAAAATAAATTTATACCAACCAAATCACATCTAATTTCTCAAATTCCAAGTCAAATAACTTCAACTACCAATTTCAATGGTAAACTTATGCCCTTGAAAATATGCTATACAAATTTTTATGGTGCGCAAAAATTTCATATTCAGAAACTAATAAACTTATTGAATTGTTCAGCACAGGACAATTTGACAAAAGATTGTGATATCTTAGTAACAAGATTTCCTAAAGGTATGAAATATAGGTATGTTAAAGATATATGGCAAACAGACTGTGAAATTGTTA
This sequence comes from Grigorovia humatica, assembly GCA_030462875.1. Lineage (NCBI taxonomy): Eukaryota > Fungi > Ascomycota > Saccharomycetes > Saccharomycetales > Saccharomycetaceae > Grigorovia > Grigorovia humatica. Next base: position 11,508 of record JAMSGM010000105.1, on the reverse strand, counting down.
ATTATTTTTGGTTACAAGACTCATTAATTTTTGATAAATTTCAAGATACAAGTGATTCAAAATATAAAGATTTTGAAGCAGTCTTACATTTCAATGAGAATAAGTTACTAGGCATCGAAGATGAATCAAACAATGAAATATCGAAAAACTTAACTAATTTATTACAGCGGGAGGATTCACTACTTAATGAGAAAACAATTATAACCAGTAGCCCCATAAAACCTGAAAATGTAGATTTAACCTATCTCAATAGTCCAAATAATGTAGATGATATTAAAGAGACAATAAGCATCGATGAAACCGATGTCGGTGATAATATCAAATGTGATGAAAAAATAGATACAACTAATAATGGTGATATTGATGTACTAGGCAACGATCTACCAAATTCTTTCAATTATGATGTAAATACTCAGAAGAATTCTTTGATTTCATTGCCTAAAGATAATATAGATTATGGAATTCATAGTGAATCTCATCCAATGTCACAGAAGAGTATTCGGCATACATCCTCCGGAAAAACTGACAATATCATTGAAAGTTACTCTTTACACTCTCTACGTAATTCCAATTTGGAAAACAATGAATTATATCATGCTTCTAATAATAGTAGCAAAGTTGAAGATGAAATGGGAGTAGCAAATACTGAAACTCCAAATGAAACGGTAAAAACTCTAGAACGAAATGAAAACACTTCTAATGATGATATTGAAGTGGTGTCTACTATTCCTAAGACTATGGTAACTGTTGAAAATCTTAATGTCAATATAGGAAAGAATGATAATAATTCACATGGATCGAATTTGTCTAATGTAGCTTCCCCAGACAGTGACTTTTTATCTAGTAATGCGAGTTATACTACAGTTCCCGCTGCTATAAGTCAAGACGATATCGCTATTCCTGTGATCGTTGAAACAGAAATTAAGAGACAAAACTCTACGAAACAAAACAGAGCAACAACGACCGCAAGGTCATTGAAAAAGAGGAAGACGTTATTGAGATCTTCTTCACCGAAACTTCGAGACAAAAGTTTTGGAGATGAAAAAATTCCATCTCAAGAACTTATTGATCTCAAAGCTAATGAAATTTTATCACAGTCATTTCCTAATAGTGAATCAATCACAGAGATATATGATATGAATGCTGTTTATACTAATTGTTTAGATATTGTCAGTAAAATTGACTTAAAAATTTTAGAATTGCTTGGGATAAAATTATATGAGAATATCACGGATAGTAATAAAAATGAATTGAATACAATATTTGCACCTAGACGTTTAAGGACAGTCAAATTTTTATTAAGTTTAAGTTTCCAGCCATTAGAATTTTGTTTAACACATCATTTTATATTAGATTTGTTACAAATTGTTCACGATAATGTGGAGATGACAGAAAAAATGTCAATAAAGTTACAGATAGATGAATATCGCATACCAGAGATTACAGATGATTTATTACAGTTTACACATCTACCTACAAAAGTTTTTGAGAGAAACGGGATTAAAAATATTAATGTTATTTATGATATTCCTGGTGGAGCGACAACTATAACGAAAATATTACAAAGTCATGGCATTAAGAGAATCAAAATGTTGAATCGTAACTTTACTGAGTCTGATATTGTATCGAACGAGCCTTCAGACCCGTCTGTAATACCTGAGTATATTTTCGTAGCTACAAGGCAGACACAAGTAAAGAAATTTACCAAGTTGATCAATAATTCTGCGAGAAAGAGTACAATATTCGTAGTGGAGTGGAATTGGATCGTAGATTCAATCTTCAATCTCAGATTGGACTTCCAATCAAATACGAATGTCGCATTCCAACTGTTGAAACCGTCGTAGTTACTAGTTGAATGGTCGCTTTCGATCTGACGGTGTGCTTATTAATTAAGAAATTAAGAAAATATCGGGTTTGATTTTTCAAGATGGGATGGAGGTAAATCATCTAATTTCTTCCAGCTTCGGCACTACCGGACTTCCATAATAATTAAAGGTTTCAAGCTAGTCAGCTATAAGACTGGTGATTTTTGAATTGCACCATATATAAGGATGGGCGAGATGAGTGATAGACGTAGGGTTTGTTGTTGTTCTTCTTCTTCTTGGATGATAAATACCACTATACCAAAAGGAACTACTGCATCTTTAGTTTCGAACGCAAACGCCAGTAATTAATTAAGGGAAATACAATGTTATCAGCTGAAACTCGTGCAACTATTAAAGCTACTATCCCAGTCTTAGAAGAACGTGGTACTGAGATTACTAGGTGCTTCTACAAGAACATGCTTTCAGAACATAAAGAATTATTGAACGTTTTCAATAAGACAAACCAAGCTAAAGGTGCCCAACCTACCGCCTTAGCTACCACCGTTGTTGCTGCCGCTAAACATATTGATGACTTATCACCATTAATTGAACACGTTAAGCAAATTGGTCACAAACATCGTGCTTTACAAATTGTACCCGAACAATATCCTATTGTTGGTGAAAATTTATTGAAAGCAATTAAAACTGTTCTTGGTGATGCTGCTACGCCTGCAGTGATCGATGCCTGGGCTCAAGCCTATGGTGAAATTGCACAAGTTTTCATCGATGTTGAAAAAGTGATGTATGATGAAGCTATGTGGGAAGGTTGGAAACCATTTGAAGTTATTGGTAAAGATAAAATTACTGATGAAATTTTCCAATTTGAAGTTAAGCCAACTCCAGATTCAGGTATTAAATTAAATGATTTAAATATTTGTGCTGGTCAATATATTACTGTAAATACTCATCCAACAAGACAAAATAATCAATATGATGCCCTACGTCACTACTCTCTTTGTTCCATTAACCATACTGATAGTTTAAAATTTGCTGTTAAACTTGAAGGCAGTGATAATGACGTTGATCCAATTGGGTTAGTTTCAGAATACTTACATAAAGATGTTAATGTCGGTGACATTATTAAGCTTAGTGCTCCAGCAGGTGATTTTATATTGGACAAGGCTTTCAAATCACAAAATGAAACTCCATTAATTTTCCTTTCATCAGGTGTTGGTGTTACTCCATTGGTAGCTATGTTAGAGGACCAATTATCAGCCAATCCTGATAAACCAATCGTTTGGATTCAATCATCTTATTCTGTAGAGACAGAAGCATTCAGGGAAAGAATACAAGAATTATTATCTCAATTCACTCATGTTGATAAACATATTGTTCACACAAATGTTGCTCCACGTATTGATGATAAATTTTTGGAAAATGTAAATATTTCCAATGGCGAAATTTACATGTGTGGATCGCTTGGATTCATGGAATCCATGCTTCAATCATTAGGCAAGTTAAATATTGATCAAAGCAAGATTCATTACGAATTATTCGGCCCAAAGATGGCTACCGTGGAAGTTGGTTTAAAGAAGTAATTTGCCAATCTGGTTTTTCTTTTCTTTTTAACTATTATTTATTTTCCGTTTCTGCTTTTTATCTATGGGTTTATGACATTAACATATATAGTTACGTATCGTACAAATATACAGATATATATATTAAAATGTGCTTATTCAACTTTATCTTGGTCACAAAAATCTTAGCAGATTGATCCATTTAAAATACTGTCGTTGTTTTTGAATACCATGGTAATATAGATACTGACTCATTTTTCATTAAACCAATTTTTAATATCGTTTGCAAATTCTTTGCAATCTTTAATACCTTCATTAAATTCCGTTTGTATTTCATCTTGTTTTTTGGTCCAAACTGGGAATTTTTTCTTTTCCCAATGATAAAGCTTGTTAAGCCAAAGATCCCTTGTTTGAGGTAAACTATATGAAAAGCATATATATGCTAAAATGGAAGGAACCAAAATCTTAGAGGTTCTAGATAATTTTTTACTCAATATTATACCGGATGCGAGCCCAGTTGCAGTTATTATAGAACCATTAGTTAAATTTCTTGAATCTTCCACCACTAAATGATTTACACTATTTTGTAATTCCAATTTTTTCATCTCTGCCTTTCCTTTAAACATTGACCATTGATCATCAGCATAGTCCAATAATTCAATTAACTTGATCCTTTTGTCGTGAATGAACCTTGTAAGCGGGGAATTGGTAAGGGGATCAATATCATCTCTATCGTCTACTGATTCGTAGTAATCTCTCATAGTGATTCGAAGTTATATAATAGCTGTTGCTGTGTCAACAATACTGCGTGTATAGAGTTATATAGATGTATATAGAGGTTTAGCTTCGGTTTGTGGTTTGCAGTAGTTAAAAAGAGAGCAGTTTTTATTTTTTTTCCGTGTGAAAATCTATAAAATGGAAGAAATCAGCATATTTTCCTCTTCGATTTCCAACGGAGTTTTTGCTTCTTTATCCCGCGTGAAGGACTCGGCATACATGATTGACCGCTTGCTTAGCCGAGGCAGAATGTCTGAGTGTCTGGTGTAGAATGCTGGAACCATTACACCACAAAATATACCCAACAGCAAGAACTTGAACTGCGAGTTATGGGCAGCTCTTTCCGCTTCGGTCATCTTTTTCATATCTAATTTCATATTGTTATGTATTGTTATGTATTGTTATAGACTGAGATCATATATAGTTGCTTGGTTCCTGAGAGATAGTTTGATCCTATAATGGGGAAATATATGCTTATATATGATTTATTTGATTATTCCACATCTCCTAGACAAGTTTCAATTAAAGGGATAGGATAAGGTGACATTCTTTGCTCGCGCCGTGCCACTATTTGAAAAGTTTGCCAAACATGGAACTAAATCCAGAACGTTTCTTTGTCGTATTTTTCTCTTTTCTACTGTTACTACTACTGCTACTGGCTCTGTTGTTGTTATCAGCAGCTTTAGATCCGCTTTGTGCAACAGGAATTATTTTGTCATTTACCATGACGGACTTTTTCTTACTTTTCTTGTGATGATGAGGCTTCTGTAAAGGTGGAGCTTCTAATGTTTTGGATTTTGTTAACTTAGAAGTCGATAGGTGTTTCATTGCTGACCTATTAGAATATGTTGGATGTAAACTACCGGATTTGGTCTTCCTTATAGATGATGACGTTGATGATAAAGTATCTTCATCGCTATTATTATGCTGATCATCGTCTATAATTAATGATTTAACTTTGTAAATACCGGATTCAGCTCCAATTTGTAGACGTGAAGAACGTCTTGACGAACGTAGAGAATCATTATATATTTTTTTTCCATCTTTATCAAAGACCGTATCATTCTCATTTAATAATATTCTTCTTGAAGTTGGTGGTACAATATAACCAATTTGATTGAACAAGTCTATCTTCCTTTGAATTTCATTAGAAATTGGGAAATATTCATTTACTGATGTGACGGATTCGCAGTCACTAGCTGACTCATTAGGATCAAAAGTCTCGTTGCTTTTTTCTGTAGTTTGCATTGAGGGTGCAGTCAATTCAATTGACGGTAATGTCATCTTGGTGGAAGGTGTACTAGGCGCTTGCTTTTCAAAATTGGAGAGTGTAGATGGATGCAAAAATGGATTGTTCAATGTCTTACATATAATATGATCAAGTAATTCAATCATATTTGTTTGCTCAGTTCTTTCTTTCTTCCGGTGGTCGTCTTTAATCAATTTTTGAGGATGTATAAATTCAAATGGAACTACAAAAGTGGGCATACTATAATGTTTCATCATAAAAAATGGTAATTTTACATTACCATTTTTAAACTTAATTTGAATATTTGTACTAACGGTACTGATGATTTGAGCATGGGGCTTATATAAACTAGCACTTCTGAAAAGTGCATCCTTAGTGGAATTACTCTTTATAATTTCAACCGTAATCTTTACGATTTTTTTCTTTAAACGATTTGCATAATATCTCAAAATTGATTTAGCGACTTTTTGTGTTTCGCAATGAATTGCTTCAATTCTGGCACCTTTTGTCGGCATATCATCTAATAATAAGAATAACTTTGAGTTATTATCATTTTGATTCAACACGCTTATACTTTTTTTATATTTTAAAATTTCGTTTTCTTTAGTCTGTTGTCTCTTTTCCTTATATATTGCTTTCTCAATATCTTCCTCAAAGTTAGGTATCGTAGTCACTATAATGAGATGATCGCCATCTATAGCCAAATTCTCTATGTACCAATCTACACTAGACCATGAATAACGCCTACCAGATATATAACAGCTGATTACTCGAAGAGATGATCTACGTTCTTTAATATCTTTTATAGGTACCATTTTCTGTACCGTCGTCACGTACTCAGTGAAGGAATTATTCTGAATTGTTAAAGAGATAGCTCTATGGTCAACTACAGGTCTAGAAGGATAGGTGGCTTTCAACGTTTCATTAATCAATTCATTGGTTTTATTAATTATCGTACTATTATTGTTATTGGATTTTTTATCTCCATAAATGATTTTTTGTTGTGAAAAATCAAATTGATCTATAGGTGAAGCATTTGTTGATCTACTTTTAGATTTATAAAAATCTTCTAATGCTGACAACTCTGCCAAAGACATATTAGCAAACGACTTTCTTCTTGCTTTCCCATCAGATCCCATTGGAGCACTATTCCCATCGTTGTTACTATCGTTTGAGTCCGTTGTTTTTGGCTTTATCCTATCTTCCACTTCGTTCAAATTAGAAAAAAGTGATTGTGTATATCTGTACTTAGCCCCGGAGTTAACTTGAGTATTTTCCTTAGTTAATTCAATAATATCATTTTCTAATTCGGAATCCATATTAGAAATGTCGACGTCTTCAATGACAGGCATCTGAGCCACTAAAGGTCTCGTATCCTTTTTCAAATTCGATGTTTCTGGTGGGGGCGGTAACCTCCTAAATAAATCATTTGCTAACTTATTCTTGCTTGCGCTATTAATTGAAGTCTCTATACCTGATCCATTAGTAAATTTTCTAGGTGACTGGCTCCTACTTTTAGAACTTGTTAAAGTACTTGATCCATCGTCAAACTCTAATGAATATTTATCATTAGTAAAAGGATTGGCGTTAGTGGTTTTCTTGAACTTCTTACATTTCTCATATAAAGGATTATATTGTGGTGGTATGTGTATGAATTTATTATTGAACCCAATATGTTTGTTCCCCTCTTTTATCAATCGAATTTCGTCATCGACGAAAGATGGCGCCAGATCATCAAACGAAACGTGGTTGTTGTATCCCAAATAACCCATTTCCTGGATACGAATATACTTCTCTTTTCCTAAAGGAGGATCCCACTGTATCTAAATCTTGGCAGATTTGAAACTACTCGAGAATTACATGAAGGAAATGAAAATATATTTTTTTGCAAAAAGCCGTTTTAATTACTTGCATGACTCGTTAATCAGCTTAGCGAGGAGGCACATACTTAAAAAGGCATTGTTTTCGAGCATATAATTGGACATAGTTGAGCGCGTTTAAGCGTGAAACACTTGTGTTTATTGTGTTCGCCATATCTGTTTGTACCTTGTGTTTCTTCTGTACGCTTTTATTCTGTATGGCATTTGTATATGTTTGCCCTCGGTAGCGGTATATTTGGATCAGCTGCTTGTAAATAAACATACTACCATTACGTATAATATTTCTATTGAACTTTGTGCTCTCTATTTGTCATGATGCGGAGATGAAGCATATTTGCTCCGGTTATCTCACTAGCACGATCTTTTGAATATTAAATTTCTTATTATAAAAACCCCATGGAAACGCATATGCTGTAAAGCTAAAGCTAGATATTCTTCGTTTCACCACAGTGAAAAATGTGTATATGGTCAACAGGTATTCTGTTGTTCAATTAATATGCAAACTCCTTGATCTTACGGATTTTGATATAGAGTTGTAAAAAGATATATTTTACTGCTTTCTTGTCTTAAAGCCATCCTCAATGCCTTTTTCCTTCCCAATCTTGTTCTTAGAGAAGTCTTGTTGAACATTCCAATCAAAATCAGTTTTTCTCAATTATGGTATTTAATGAATTTGTGGGATCAAGCTTCCATATATTAAACTATTATAGCATTGTTCAGAAATATGACCAATTTATTCAAAGGAGGCAACTTCAATTTTGATGATTTGACTATTATGAAGTCATTGTTATTTAAACGTCACAACCAAAACGACATAGTAGGTGCTCCACAGTGAACAAGATCGTGAGGTTGCAGTCTGGATAGCAGAACTTGCAATATAGGTACAATAGTTAATAGTTTTATCAGAATGTTACCCACTCATAGCCTCGTTCATCTCTGAAGTGTAGTCTACCCTTTATTTGTCATACATAAAAATGGACATCAAAGAATAGTCTTATCTTTATTTCTAATAAGAAATAACCGCTATCTCTTGAAGCGGATTGTTTGATGGTCTCATTATAGAGTAAAAAGTCATCGCGAATATTTACTGTGTAAAACATCAAATTGGTAGTTCGCTGTCTTTCAAACAGTCTGACAATTCTTCAAAAAGCAAGCTCTTGCTTTTCTATCATAATATGATCGGATGGACTGAATTCAGTTTTATTCATGGTTAATTCAGGATTACCATTCGCATCTTACAGTGAGGAATATGGGTTCTAGTATCATAATCTATAATAGTAATAATTTATGGAAGGGTTTGCATATCTTTCATAAAGTAATATATATTCTATCTGATAGTATCTTCAATCATCCATGGCTATATTCAATGTTTGTTGATCTACTTTACTTTTTTTACTAGCTTAAATAATATTTTGCTTCATGTTTATTAATATACTCAGATCGCTGGTTAAGCGAGAAACCAACACCTTAGAACGGGCTTGTTTTTTATAGCTTGATTAAATCTTGAAATCAGAAGAACTAATTTCATTCTTCTGTAGATGAAGTGATACAAACTTTTCTTTATCGTGTCGCCAGTAGAATAAGTAAAGCAAACGATACCATTAGTCGACTAGCAAACCACCTTGTAAGAATGGATGAGAAAAAAGAAAAAGCTGCGTAAAATGATGGCAACATTAAATTTCAGCAACTACTATAATATGACGGTTTATTTGACAGATTTCTAGTAATCAATAAAATACAGAATTGTATACGTGCATAAATCAAAAGACAAATCTCAGTTCAGAAAAATCAAAGCTAGACTACGTCATAATGAATCTCAGCAATGGTTATCGATGAATCTTTGTAATAAGTTAGTGAGGAAGTTTAGGAGGCTCTTTGTAGCAAGTAAAACTGGACAACGATTTAAAAACTTTCACTAAATTCGAATACACTTATCAACATTATATATGGAGAATTAGATCATGTTAGTTGTTGGTTGAAAAATTTGGTTATTGGCTTCTAATTAAGGGCAAATTTATATTTCGCTCCACTTTACCCACTATACAGCGGCTATAATTAGATTGTAAAAGAAAAAAAGATTAGGTTGAAAAATTCATCTATCCGTATATAAAGATGCAAAATGATTGCTTCATAAACAGTAGGCATATTTATCTTGCTGATTTGACAGTTTGCTAATCAATATAGGTTAAAAGGCACAATTTAAGCACTTTGAATTCTAGTTACTATTCTTTTAAATTAAATTCAAATTTAGGTTAAAAATTAGTTTGGACTGTAATATTTCTGATCATCTGTGGATCTAATCAAGTAAAATAAAATGAATTGAGTTAATGAGGGGATTAAGGAAAGTAAAAATAGCTGGTTTATCATCTTGCGGTTTAAAATATTCGAAGGCAGTTTTTTTGGTTTTTTGGGCAAGCTCATCGAAAAATGGAGAAGATATAGAATCTATGGAATTGTTCTGACAAAGAAGTGATGTCGCTATTAATGTATGTTTAAAATCGGCTTCATCTTTTTGTTTTGATTTTTTAATTTTTGTGAGAGGAGGGAACAGTATTAAGCTTGTTCCTTATGCTAAACTTAATTTTTTTACCTTACCCTAAATAAAGCTTCAACTTTTAACCAAAATCAAACAGTAGTCATGTTGGTGTAATTATATTTCCGGAAAGTTTGTAATAATCGAATAACTTTTCTGGTGTTAGGTTCATATATATAATATTTATATTATACGACGACAAGTACAACTTCATATCTCAGTTATGTTCAAATGTTATAAAAAGTTAGGAAAAAATTGGGTTACTGAACCAAAAGTTATAGAAAAAATGTGAGTTACTTATATGGAGAACAAAGTGAAATAAAGAGTATTAAAAATAAATGTGAAAATATTTTGGCTTTTGAAAAAATGACAGAAAAGTTAAGTTACGTTATTTGAAAGTAACAACAGTGGTTTGCTTGAGTCTTAAGCCTGAAGACATAATAAAATTGTTAATATTTGCCAACTAAAAATTAAATTTCGTTTAACAACCAATGTTACAAGGAAATTTGAGTTACAATCAAATGAAAAACAAAAGCTAAAATAAAAAAGCCTTCCAATCTAATAAATATATTGCAAAAATGTTAAGATATATCTCTACCCCAGAGTTAAAGTAATGGTAAAAGTTGTAGTAGATATTCTATGACGCAAGTAAACTAAAGAGTAGTCAACCATTTTTATATAAGCCTAAAATTTGTAAAACAAAATCATGTTATAAAACTGGATGCTAAAGCAACCTTATATCATCACTAATTAGAAAAATAATGCAAAAGTAAAAGTAGATGAAAAATCAATTTACCAATATTTACGTACACCTCACACAACTAACAGATATATATTATTTTTTGATACTGTCGGTTTTCCCAAGTCTGATAACTCATCTTCAAACATAGCTTATGGCCATATTATTGAAAATGTATAAAATGTATAAAATGAAAATCTTAATATTCAACATAACTGCAAATATGAAAACAGTGATTTTACAGAAAAAAATACTAAAATATGAATATAGTTGCAGCATATATGTATTACTATAAGCTGCCTAAAACTATGTCATCATCTTCTAAAGGCAGAGAAGGTACCTCTCAGGATATACCATTTACGGATTCTCAAGTAGCATTAAATAACAATTATTCTACAGCTGAGCAAAAATGGTACCACCTCTTGGTTCTTATTTGATTACACGTACTTAGGATTATTTCAAGGATTGGAGTATTCTTCAAAACAAAAAAAAAAGTACATGAAATATGACTGAGTTACTCTAAATATTCTTCGAGCAATATAATAAAAATGATCAGGTTTCTTTATAATACTTTCGAAGTACTTCAAACTTTTCTAGTTTTGAAGTAAGTTCCACAGTTGATAGAATTATTAATCTACTTTTAGTAGAACTTAAACTATAAAGGTATAACTCTTAAGGGTATCTTTCAAGAAAAGGGCGGTTAGTGTAGTGGTTATCATCCCACCCTTCCAAGGTGGGGACACGGGTTCGATTCTCGTACCGCTCAAATATTTTTGGCATTGTTTTTGCTCTTATGCTGAAACGAAAATGGGTTTATTGTTTTGAGCTATGCGGTCTAAAAAGTATTCTTTGGAGACTTGATCAACCACCACCGGTGGTTGAGGTACATTGTTAACACCGTCAACAGTAGAAGTCATAAGTAATAGAAACTATCTATATTTTGCTTAG
>JAMSGM010000104.1:0-34915 GCA_030462875.1 Grigorovia humatica | reverse complement strand
CTAAGCAAAATATAGATAGTTTCTATTACTTATGACTTCTACTGTTGACGGTGTTAACAATGTACCTCAACCACCGGTGGTGGTTGATCAAGTCTCCAAAGAATACTTTTTAGACCGCATAGCTCAAAATTTTAAACTATAAAAAATTTGTACTGAAAAGAATTAGAAAAATATAATAGCCCTGTAGGGGGCTCGAACCCCTAACCTTGTGATTAAGAGTCACACGCGCTACCGATTGCGCCAACAAGGCTTACTTGCTTGTATTTTTTATTAATATTTTGTAATTTATAAGGTAGCATTTTTGACCATGTGACACAACGTTTTAGTGCTCTCACACTTTTCTGTCATCATAGATTGAAGATAGAAAAGACTTAGTTTATGACTTCAAAAAGAAATAATGCTGCGTGCAAAATCCATTAAAAAACGGAGGAAAAGAAAACTTTTCACACCTTCCCCTTGCAAATTACACACCAAAAGTACATCTAAATTATACAAAAGTGACAGCTACATCAGCTCCTGCCTCCCAACACACCCTCCCATAGAAAACTGCGTAGAGAAATTCAGATACACTTTACGAATCTTCGGATTCTCAAATTTTCAAACAGAAAAAAATTGCAAAAAATGAAAAAAATCAATAAACAAAAAAGCACTTCTTTTAACCAACTTGGAATCAAATTTAAAGATTGACGTTGTTATCTTTTTTGTTTTGATATTCTTTCATTTCCTGCTGGTTTTATCACCATTTATTGTTTTTGTACCCTTTGACGCAGTCCAATAAAAAATACTAGATCTTATACGTGGAAAAGAAATTGAAAGATTGTCTCAAACGTTGTTATCTTACCAAAATTTTTCAATTTCAGTCTTTCTTTTTGTTTGATTCATCTCTTCGTTTTGTTAAAATCAATCTTATCTGATACCTTGATTGCTTCAAACCAACAAGCATGTCCGATAATCCATTCAATTCATATTTGAATAATTCGGAAAATAATAACAATACAAATGATGATTTCGAATTATTAACTAATGCTAAAGATTTATTTGCCAAACCCAATGCATCTTTAGAATATTGCACATTGTCCGTAGAAGAAACTATACGAAACTTAAATACGGATCCAGTGAAAGGTCTTAGTTCAATGAGTGATGTTGAACAAAGAAGAATAGAATATGGTAATAATGAAGTGGTAGCCGACGAAGATGAAAGTTTATTTAAAAAATTTATATCAACTTTCATTGAAGATAAATTAATTCTCTTATTAATTGGTTCAGCTCTCATATCTGCAATCATGGGTAATTTTGATGATGCCGTAAGTATCACTTTAGCCATCTTCATCGTTGTTACTGTCGGATTTGTTCAGGAATATAAGTCTGAAAAATCTTTAGAAGCATTAAATAAATTAGTACCCGCTGAATGTCATTTAGTTAGATTTGGTAAAGAATCACACACACTAGCTTCTGGTTTAGTACCAGGTGATTTAATCCATTTCAGAATTGGTGATAGAATTCCAGCTGATTTAAGAATTATTGAATCCGTAGATTTATCAATTGATGAATCAAGTTTAACTGGTGAAAATGAACCAGTACATAAATCAACAAAGACAATAAATAAGGATAGTTTTAATGATCAAAGAAATATCATTCCAATGAATGATAGAACTTGTATCGCATTCATGGGTACTTTAGTGAAAGAAGGTCATGGTAAAGGTATTGTCGTGGGTACTGGTAAAAATACATCATTCGGTGCTGTTTTCGAAATGATGAATAATATCGAAAAACCAAAAACACCATTACAACATTCAATGGATAAATTAGGTAGTGATTTATCCTTAGGTTCATTTGTAGTTATTGGGTTTATTTGCTTAGTTGGTGTCATTCAAGGTCGTTCTTGGTTAGATATGTTCCAAATCTCTGTTTCCTTAGCTGTTGCTGCTATTCCAGAAGGTTTACCCATTATTGTCACAGTAACTTTAGCCCTAGGTGTTTTAAGAATGGCTAAACGTAAGGCAATTGTAAGAAGGTTACCAAGTGTGGAAACTTTAGGTTCTGTTAACGTTATTTGCTCTGATAAGACTGGTACTTTAACATCAAATCATATGTCGGTATCCAAGTTATGGTGCCTTGGTTCTATGTCAAATAAACTCAATGTTCTTGATTTGGTTAAAAATAAACATAACTCGCTGAAAAATTACTTAACCGATGATGTTAGAAATACTTTAGTTATTGGTAATTTATGTAATAATGCATCATATTCACAAGAACATATGAAATATTTAGGTAATCCAACTGATATTGCACTTTTAGAAGTCTTACCTAAATTTGAAATGGACGATATTAGATCAAGTGTTAAAAAAATTCAAGAAATTCCATTTAACTCAAAGAGAAAATTTATGGCCACTAAGATTGTTAAAGATGATGGTAAATGTATCATTTATGTGAAAGGTGCTTTCGAAAAAATTTTAAATCATGCTACCACTTACTTGAATGAAAAGGGTAAAATTGAAAAATTAACCGATGCAAATAAAGATGTTATTACTGAATGCGCTGAAAATATGGCTTCTGATGGTTTACGTGTATTAGCTTTTGCTTATTTAAATGTTACTAACGGTAAAATTAATGATAAGTTAGATGAGAAAGAAATCAAAGATTTCACTTTCAGTGGGTTAATTGGTATGAATGATCCTCCAAGACCAACTGTTAAACCAGCTATTGAACAATTATTACAAGGTGGTGTACATGTCATTATGATTACAGGTGATGCAGTTAACACTGCAGTTAATATTGCTAAACAAATTGGTATCCCAGTTCTTGATCCAAAATTATCTGTTTTATCAGGTGAAAAATTAAATGAAATGACTGACGAACAATTAGCTAACGTTATTGATCATGTTAATATTTTTGCGCGTGCCACACCAGAACATAAATTAAATATTGTTCGTGCCTTAAGGAAAAGAGGTGATATTGTTGCCATGACAGGTGATGGTGTTAATGATGCACCAGCACTAAAATTGGCTGATATTGGTGTTTCAATGGGTAAAATGGGGACTGATGTAGCTAAAGAAGCTTCAGATATGATTCTAACTGATGATGATTTTAGTACTATTTTAACTGCCATTGAAGAAGGTAAAGGTATCTTTAACAATATTCAAAATTTCTTGACTTTCCAACTTTCCACATCTGTTGCTGCCCTATCCTTAGTTGCTTTATCTACTACCTTGAATTTACCAAATCCATTAAATGCTATGCAAATTTTATGGATTAATATTTTGATGGATGGTCCTCCAGCACAATCATTAGGTGTGGAACCAGTAGATCATGAAGTTATGAAGAAACCACCAAGAAAAAGATCAGAAAAAATACTTACATCCTCTGTTTTGAAAAGGTTACTCGGTACTGCAGCTTGTATTATCTTAGGTACAACTTATATTTTCGTTAAAGAAATGGCTGAAGATGGTATTGTTACCGCAAGAGATACCACCATGACTTTTACATGTTTTGTTTTTTTTGATATGTTCAATGCTTTAGCCTGTAGACATTCCAGTAAATCAATTTTTGAAATTGGTTTCTTTACAAATAAAATGTTCAACTTAGCAGTTGGATTATCATTATTAGGTCAAATGTGTGCTATTTATATTCCATTTTTCCAACGTGTATTTAAGACTGAAAGTTTGACACTTGCTGATTTATGCTTGTTGATTATGATAAGTAGTTCAGTATTTATTGTTGATGAGCTAAGAAAATTATACTATAAGAGAAAGAGCGCTTCTTATTTTTATTCAAATGTGTAGAAAATGTTGGTATTAAAACAAGAAATTATAGTTATACTAAATCGATATATATAGATGTATATAAACTCTCTTCATAAAAAAATATAAAATGTGCCTGATTTAGGGGTTAAAGAATGTTATGCAAGTATTGCATAGCTAATTTTGAACAAAAATAATAAGTTAACTACTTTTCTTATACTATAAAATTTTTTTATATAAATACAATTATTTTTTTCTTTCCCATATGCAATTTTCTCATTTATCGAACTGTTATTCGATAAAAATGTTCTCCAGTCCTATTGTAGTATGTGTATGGCATCTAAAACTCGGTTGTATAATTGCCAGCAGCCTTCTTCAATCTATTCATTACAGCTAAACCCTCATTATCTTCATGTATACCCTCTATAAAGATCATATCGACATGATCATCTTCATCGACTTTTCTTAAACTGGCAAATAAATTTGATTGAATTGATTCACCATCAATACCCAAACTTTGTAAAATTATTTCAATATTTATATTTCTTTCTTTTATCCAAGTATTCAATTCTTCAATGTTTAAATTATTCAAATGATATGTTGTTAAGATCGCAATTTTTTTAATAGATGTTTTCCTAATTTCATTTTTATACTCATTGAAAAGAATATCTTTGAAATTATTTATCTTTTCAATTTCAACATTAGATGAAACAGTAGGAGTCTTATGTTCATCCGGTATTAAAAGAATAACTTTAGCAGATGGTGCATAATGTTTATATTTCATACCGGGCGTTCTAACTTTTTCATCTTTACTGACATTTTTCATATTTTCAACTTTACAGTTTTCCCATTGTTTACCACCTAGTTTGATAATCTCTTCGTAAGTAAATCCACCAGGTCTTAATAGCATTGGGGGGGTCACTAGCCCATCCACAACTGTGGATTCTACACCAACTTTACATGCACCACCATCTAAAATTAATGGAATTTTACCATTTAAATCATGATAAACATGTTGTGCTAGAGTTGGGGACGGTCTTGTAGATGCATTGGCAGAAGGTGCTGCAATTGGTGTATCACTTAACGCAATTAAAGCTCTTGATACAGGGTTTGATGGTAATCTTACTGCAAACGTTGATTGATCTGCTGTTGTGAGCCTTGATAATTTGTTATCCGCTTTAGGTACAGGTAACAGTATTGTTAGTGGACCTGGCCATAGTTTTTCAATTAGTGAATGATATATTGTTGGAATCTTAGACAGTATTAATTTCTTATCCAAAATATTGTTATTATCACTTTTTTTTGTACTACTTGGATCGAAATTTAAGATTTTCCTATTAAGTTGATCAAGGGAAGAGATGTGAGTTATTAGTGGGTTGTCACTTGGTCTATTTTTCGCTTTATAGATATTTAGAACCGAGTTATCATTTAAAGAAGAACCACCTAAACCGTAAACTGTTTCGGTGGGGAAAGCCACTGTTTCGTCAGAATCTCTGATAATTTTGGCTGCCTCCAGTAGAGCGTTCTTAGTATCTAAATCTGTGAACGTTGGTAATGAGCCATCCCAAATTGATTTCGGTGAAAAATGTATAGAATCTGGTTTAACTTTTAGTACTTTGGTATTTATTATAATTTCAGTCATATTATTTATAAGCTTGTAGTTGAGATTCATAAACTAATTGGATTTAACAGATTGTGTTTCGAAGAACCGCATCAAAAAGTTTTTTCGTTGAAATATTGATACCTGTTTTGCAATAAGTTATTTTTATAGTATGTCAAAATTGGTTTTTTTTTTGCGATGAGCATCAAAAATTATTTTCAGTTTTCGGGTGCTTCAGAAGATCGTTATAAACGACGTAATTTCAGTAGCAGAAAATGACTGCAATATGCTGCTGCCACAGAAATGAACAAAGGTGTATTTCCAAATGTTGTATTAAAAAAGTAGGCAGAGTTCTACTAGGAAAATAAAATATGGTTCTTTAGTGAGAATTTGGGTTTTGTTGGGAAATGCTTACATAGGCACAAATACAACGAAAATATAACAAAATATTAATTTTATCCACTAAACAATTTTATAAATTTTTGCTGTTGTAATGGATTCCGGCACCACTAGAGGTAATGAAGTATCAACTTCTTTAACCAAAATAGCTTTAATGTTAATGGTAGCATCCTAACTACTTAAAGGTTTGCAGTTTTTGGTATTGTGTTACGATTGGGTCTTTTGCTAATATGTTTTAAGAGTTAATATTATCTGATCTAGTTAGTTTAGATTTTAACTAGTAATAATTCTTTTTAAGCTGTCTCAACTCTGGTTATATAAAACTATATATAAAACGTGCAAACAAATTTCAACTGGATAGATGATCCCTTTTTATATCAATTTTATAACTCATTCATTCCACCTCTTACTATAACAAGATTTACTCATACCTTCTTCTAAAATCTTCTCATCTCTTATCGGGGTCACTACGTCCGATAAGGCTTCATTTTATCAATCACAAAACTCTGCTGATCACTCTGCGGTAGTTAACATCCGGGAGGCTTTCTCAACGCTCAACACTAAACTCTAATATCCTCTCACGGGTTCATTACGTCCGTGAGGCATTCACAATACTAATCATAAAACTCTTATCACGTTCTTCTTCGAAACTCAACAGTCTTTCTCTACAGTGGAAACGCATTAACTCTAAACAGTCATCAATCATACATCCGACGAAGGTAACATAGGTACTATCGAACCATCCCGAATGATTGTTATGAAACAATCACTCAACCAACAATTCGATTTCCAAATGTAAACTTATCTTGCTGACAGAGTCAACACATAAGTTCCCTTCATTGTCGTTCACAACTATCTTATTCTTATTCTCATAATACTTTCTTGATATTCCAAATAGTAGCTCTGAAATCATCTAACAAATAAAATGTGAGTTCAAACCAAAAACACCAAATGATCAACACCAATTAATAAAGTTGATCCTACATCTCCTAAACGCAGAAAGAATCATTCACCACATTCGGAGTACCTGCACGTTAACTCATCTAATTATCTTTGCAATCTTGATCATCTTCAATCATCTTTAATAACTATTCATCTTGATCATCTTTTCATCTTTTATAACTTATTCCTCTTGATCGTCTTTTCAATAACTTATTCATCTTAAAATAAAACTAACTAATATACACAAAATATAAGTCTTGCCTCATGGGATCGCATACAAACGGTAGTTCCTTTCGTTGCTTAACATTTATTATTTCAATTCAATCATATCATCTGGTCATAATAAAAATCACATAGATTAACCAGGTAAACTATAACAACCTCAATCCTAACGTATATAACTTGACTCAAATCACTTAAAAATTTACCGTTCGTAAAAATTGTTTGTTGTAATGTAAATTAACTTATAATATCTTAATACAAGATTTAGGGTGAAACTAATAAAATGAACCAAGGCAATGGCGACGTTATTATTCAAATTCTAGATGTTTTCTTATAAAACAAAATATATAATAAATATAAAAACTCGAACTCGAATTCTAATTCCAATTAGAAAATAGAACTCTTTATATAATAATTATTCCCATGAAAACTTTTCATGTTGCGTCACAAATTGTCGATGACAATTTGGATAACTAATTTACAAATACGGTAAGAGACTTGTCAGACTATTAACGACGAGGTAGTGTAACGATCATTGTTATGGTGTATGGTTGTAACGAGCGGAACAGTCACCAAGTTTTCATGGGAATAATTATTATATAAAGAGTTCTATTTTCTAATTGGAATTAGAATTCGAGTTCGAGTTTTTATATTTATTATATATTTTGTTTTATAAGAGAACATCTAGAATTTGAATAATAACGTCGCCATTGCCTTGGTTCATTTTATTAGTTTCACCCTAAATCTTGTATTAAGATATTATGAGTTAATTTACATGACAACATTGTTGTAGAACATTAAAAATACATTTTCCATAAAAGAACTTAATAGAAGTCGCTAGAACATTCTATGACTGACTAATAAAGAATGCAACTTATCATCGTTGGATAAGAAATGATAGTGTTCCAAAAGTCTAGAATATTCGAGCTTAGTAATTCTTCAGCCACAAAGCTGTTTCGAATTAATATAAAAGCTGCAATTATTTAGTTAATTGATTTATATAATTTGTCTCCTTTTGATAAAAGAAACAACAAGTATTTGATATATATTTAACCTGATTCTGATTCTGATATAAGTGATCTTATTAGTTCAAAGATCCATCTGTTTTAACTATTATATACTAATAATAGTTGCCTGCGCTTCCACTGCCCGAATCTGATATACAATAAACATTGTTCATAGAAGCGCAAGTGGTTTAGTGGTAAAATCCAACGTTGCCATCGTTGGGCCCCCGGTTCGATTCCGGGCTTGCGCAGCTCTCTTTAATCCGATATAGTGTAACGGCTATCACATCACGCTTTCACCGTGGAGACCGGGGTTCGACTCCCCGTATCGGAGTTTATGTTCTTTTAGCTTTAATCTTTTTCGTCATCTCGAAATAGTTTAACAAGCAATAAGATTTATTTACCCACAATTGTTGGAGATAGAGCTAATTCAGTGATAAGTTCAAAGCGTTAAAGATTATCTTTTATAATATTTTATTTTTGATATTTAAAAAATTAAATAAAATTATGTAACATATAGATTTTTAAAATAACTGATCAAAACTAAATCAACAATGAAAACCACTACTAGTAAAAATCAAGATGGTTCCGCGAACGGAATTGACAACTCCCAAAGATCCCTTGTTGATGGAGTTAGATTACTACAATCCGAAATAACAAGCTCCAAGACGAAGTTCTAAAACTTACTTTGGATGAAACTCTTACAGATGATGAGACTCATAAACTCATTCAATCTAAGCATCGTTTGATTGTAACTCTATACGTTTCCATTAAACAATACCACACACTAAATCACATGAGCTGTGGTTCTACTTTACCAACTACAGTGTCAGTTCAGACTTCTAAAATTGTAATCCCTGACCAAATTATTGATACCATTGATGATGTAGTTTAAATTCATCAAAACGATGGCGCTGGTAAATTCTACCAGTTGAATAATCTTCAGGGGGCAACTGTCAAGTTTTAGAGATGGAATCTTCAAAACTTTCTTTTAAATTATCCAAAATGGAAGAATTTCCAGAATGGATGAACACGTTGAAACGCTTCTGTAAAAAGTGGCAGATGGATGACATCACAGTCGATCTGCATGACCAAACAATCGACCCCATTGAGCATGAAGTACTCACGACGGTTTTGTACGACTCTTTGGGAAAAGCCATCTTGATATTTACTAGTAGTAGGGTACATTTTTGATTCAATTTTGATCAGTTTGTTTCAACTCTATAACTTATATAATTTTATTCATTTTCTCAAATATGAAAAATTAAATATTATGAAAAATAATCTTTCCCGCCTAGAACTTATCGTTGAAGTAGTTCTATTTCCAACACAAACTGGTTCAAACGTTCCTTTCGAAAAACGCGAGAATGTCTGGGTCTTCAAAAAACCGGACAAAAAAACTTAACAAAGAAGGAAAAACCGAAAATCATTTGCAGCTTAAGGATTGCTTTTTGCGTAAAAATTGTGAGAAAAAAGAAACCAGATTTCATAAAAGAAATTATTTAGAAGACTCCAATTGAATAAAAAGAAAGGTTTGCTGCATACCCTTAAGTTCAATTTAGAAAAATATTCAGAACTGTGCCAAGAAAGTTAAGGTTATCAACCAGGATAAAACAAATAGAAAAAAACATATAATGAGCAAAGATTATCAAATTGATGATGGTTTAAATGGTGTTGATGATTTTTTAGACGAAAATAATCCATTTGATGACATCAATGTGGAAAATGATGATAATATTAATACCAATACAGCAGCATTGAATAATAATAGCTTTAATAATGATCCAAATATTCAATTGGAGAGTAATGATTTTGTTGAGAATAATGAAAGAGACTACAATCAATTATCAAAGGGATTATTGAACTATTATTCAAGATTCTTCAATATTGATAAGAAAACTTTTAATGAAAGAATCATTGAAACTTTGAAACTAAATGGTCACATTTTCAAAAACTTTAATGCGCTTAACGATAGTGCTAATGTTGATGCAAATACTAGTAACAATAATAATAGTAATATTCAAGAATTATATGGCGCTGTTTGGATAACAATAACTGTTATTATAGTAAAATTTTTAACACCTGGATTTTTCGAAATGATCTTAGACAATATTATCTTAGGTAAAAATAATGAAAAATTTATTGAAAACAGATCTGTCATTTATTTCAAATTATTACATTCAATTTGGTTATTTGCCATTTATACTTTTGCTACACCAATCTTATTGCATCAAATTATAAAGAGAACATCAAATGGTGGTGACAATAATAATAACAATAATAGTACTGTGAATTTTGATTTAAATATCAAAGATAATTTAATTAATTTGATCACTTGTTATGGTTACAATAATATAAATTGGTTATTAGTTTTACCAATATTAGATTTTTTGAATGTCATTACTTTTAAGGATGAAAAAGTTATGTTGGTATCGAAAACGATCTTATTGAGTATAATTGACGTTAAATGTATTCTTTTTTTCATAAATCAATTTAAGTCAAAAGATCAACACATACCAATGATGAAAAAATTATTAAATTTACCAATACTATTAATGGCTATTTTCCAATCTGTGTTTTGTCTATTGATTTTGTTTATATTATATTAATTCACTTAATTGGTAAATGTACTTTTTGTTGTTTTATAATTTTACAAAGATATATATTGTAGAAAATGCATACATATATATATGAATGTCAATGTCAATGTCAAATGCAGAAATTTTTTTTAAATTCTCAAACTTTAATTCATTCTCTATTTTGTTCTGTATCAATGTTGAAAGAGAAGTGGGATAGTTCGGGACATGAAAAGGGAAACAAAAGCAAAAAAAAATATATATTAATAACCAGCTTTTTTATAGTCATTAATATCCATTTGATAAATTGTTTTGTTTGTCACAAATAAAGATATTTTAGTGAAAATGTTAATATCAGCTCTAGTGAAACCTTTGGAAAATAAACAATTAATTTCATTGCTATTACCTAATTCTGACTTTCTTAGTATGGGGGATGGTGAATTAGATTTGTCTGTTGTCATATTTTCATCATTTTCTGATTTAATTGATGAATTTTTCTTTTTACAACAGGATGAACATGGTTTAAAGATGATTAATTTATCAATATGTTTAATTAGTTTTAAATTATCACTATCAATTAAATTTAATAAAGCTAAATTAATATTAAGTTTATTAGTTAATAAAAATTTATTTTGTTCAATATCATCCTTGGTTAAGATATAATGTAACAATGGTGTAAATGATGAGATGATTAAATCATCTTGAACAATAATCTCTACGTGAGCGTTACATTTAATTTTTTTCAAACGGCAGTTATCACAAGATGGACCAATTCTTTGTCTCTTATTAACATGTTTACTATTAAATTCACTTGTGTTATTATTTGAATTATTATTATGTGTGTTACTATTATTAATTAATTTTCTTTTTTTAGTTGGTTGAATGACTGATGTTAAAGTATAATCACTTTTTTTGGTATTGTTATTATTATGATGCTGTTTTGATTTTGAACTGTCGGAATTGTTAGCATTTTTCCTTTTATTCTTTATCTTATTATTAGTATTATTAGTATTTAATTTTTTTCTACGGCTACTCTTAGGTGTTGTTATAGTAATTGATGATTCATCAATATTCAAATTACTACTGCTACTGTTATTACTACTACTATCTGTATTATTATCGAAAAATTTTGATGAATTGTTTTTGCCTGTGATGGAAGGCGGTGGTGTTATAGTGACGATGTTTTTCATATTATTAGTATGAGTATGATTATTATTAATATCACTATCCATGATATTAATCTTAGTTGCTAAAGATGCTAGATTATCTAATGTCGATGATTTATTATCAGTAGTGTAATTATTAGTGTTGTTATTATTAAAATTTGATAAATTCTTATTCCAGATTAATGGCTTTATTTTATCATTATTATTATTATTATTAGTTGAATTATTATTTGAGATATTCAAAATCGGTAATAATAAAGGCGGTAAATTGGTATTTTTATTCAAGATGGTAATACTTGAATTATTTATCATATTTAATGAAGTTATATCGTTTCTTATAGTGACGATTCTATTTGAAGATATGTAAATATTAGTGGGGCTTTGAAGCGAAGATAAAAAAAAAAAAAAAGGAATGGCCCAAGGTGGGATTTCTTATAGAATGTTCTATTTTCACAGAAGCTTTGTATTACTTTCTCGAGCTGAGATCAAGGACTGAAAGTTGCAGTTCGTGTTGAAAAAAACGAGGACATTTTTCTACAAATTGCAATTTTGTTATTTTTATACAAATGCAAAGAGACAGACAAAAAAAAAAGACAGATAGGAAAACAATAAATAATTCGGAGTCTCTAACAACAAGAGAAAAACAACGCAATGAAAAAATGAAAATTGCACACTGGTGGGAATTTTCATTGGACAATCTACACATTTGTCGAGGACACTTGTAACTATTTGTATATAAAATAATATGTCACTACTCGGTAGGCATTTTTTACTAATTTGACCAACGTATTTTCATTTTTTTTTGATCTAACGCTGTTGTCGGTGTTCCCCAGTGAAAAAACAAGAAAGCAAAACAAAATTCGAAGGAATGAAATGATGGAAAATCGGATTTGTATATTTGTCCTCGGCGGTCTTATTTTTCCTCTTTCAATTTGGCATTTCTCTTTTTTGAAAACGTATGTTTTCTGAAAATAAACCCCCCCCAAATTTTATCCATATTATAGTTTATCCTCAATAATTCGCAATTATAGGACGTACCAAATTTTTTTCGTTTATCCTTTCCTCGGAAATTCTTCCAAAATGACTTTTTCCATTGTAAAACGGATTTTGCCAATTTGTAATTTCCTATTGCAGAATCGAATAAGCAGTAAAGTATAACTACGTACGATAGGGAAGTAAATAAATCGGGGACTTGAAAGAAAAATACCGAACATGAAATAAATTGTCGGATTAATGTTGTTTCTTTTTCTGCTGGAGTTTCATTGACTTCAATGTTTTTTCTTTTGTCTTATATTTTCCTCAGCTGTGTTTGTTTCATTAGGAGCCCAGCTCTGTTTAAAATGGCACTTTTTAAACCTGAAACATTTAAGACTTTGAAATAAATATGAAAATAGGTTGAATAACTTTTGTAGTAGTTGACCTAATTCATAATTAACGATAATTCATGATTTCGATTTGTAAATTAACTCCGATCGCAAAAATCATGTCATTTGACCACAAACGGGAAAGCTCATCTCATTTTGAAAAATTCACTGTCGGGTCTACTCCGAATCAATACCTAAAGAAACAGTACGCTCGTTTTTTGGACAAGCTTTTTATCCTTTTTGGCCTCAAAAATGCACAAGAATTTTGTGAAGAAAACGATGTGAATCAGTGGAAGGAAAAAAGTGAAAAAAATAAAACGGAAGCGGAAACAGAAATTGCATCAGAATGACATCATGTTTTCAAGATTATTCTTCCTTCATTTACCTGTTTTCATAAATAAATTAATAATAAGATATCTATTTGTGGCAAAAAAAAAGCGGATTTTGATTCTATTATTGAAGAGTTTAATTACTGAAAAATTTGTTTTCATCTTTTTGTTTGATTACTATTTTCGTAGGGACTTTTTCTGTGCGAAGCACTGATATCGGACAAAAAGAATTTAAAGATTGTTTTATAATGATAATTGGTGAAAAGTCTGTTAAATTTGGACAATCAAAAAGTCCAGAAAGACATTTAGTACAAAGGGTTTTCAACAATACAAGAAACTTCATGAAAAAGACTCATTGTTGTATTTATAGAAATTGAGTGAATTTTTGAGCTAATTAAAAAATTTACCGATATATTGATTGATTACCACACACGGATCAGATTTTTGAATAATCAACAATCATATAGCTTAAGAGGCACTGTAAATGAAATATACGGAATTCAGTCAAGTCAAATATATAATAATCTCTTGTTGACGTCTAACAATTTGATCATGAAAGTGTTTTTTTTAGGGTCATTGAAAAATATATCAAATTAGGTTTTCTTCTATGAAAAATTAACTTTCTGAAAACTGCGTTACATCATAACCTTATCTATCTTTTCTTCAATCAAATTCTTCCCTATTTTTCGTCATCTTTGGGCATTAAAATCCGATTATCCCATTTATTTTGAAAAAAATCAATTTTTTTTTCGCTTTTGCACCTCAACGGTTGGTTGCCACGTGGAAGAATGACCTTTGTTTTTGTATCCTTTTTTGAAATAGTTAGGGTGCACAAAAACCCCGAGTTAGGTCGTAACTCATTTTTTGAAAGGAATCCTATCCTTTCTTGCCCTCATCACGTGTAACGCGTGAATAAGTCTTCGATTTTTTCTTTCTTTGAAAAAAAAAATCACGCGTTTGTTTTCGAATTCCCCTTTTGGGCTTCTCTTTTTGGTGTTATTCTTCTAAATATTTCTTTTTTTCTGTAGTTTTTTTTGAGATCTGTTACTATATTAGTAATATTTTATCTATTTGGACCTTTCTATCTAATCCTATCATATTCATATGGCTAGACGTTTACCTGATCGACCACCAAATGGTATAGGTTTTGCAATCAAGCCGAGACTAATACCGAAAAGGATTAACACTTTAAATTCAATTTCTGTTTTAACTAAACCATTTAAAATACCTTATAAGATAAACAAATCTGTTGATAATGCAAATAATATCAACAATAACAATACATATGCCACAAGATTAAGGAAAAGAGCTCATACGGTATCGTACAAAGATCTAGACTTGAATATCGATAAACTTCAAGATCAAATTTATCATGATTCCATTGACCAGAATAACTACAATATCAACATGAATAAAAGAAAAGACGCATTAAGTTCTACTAGACTTATGAACGATCCTAACAGATTGGATATAATCAATAACACTTTAAAGAGATCTTTCACAGTACCAATAAAGGGTTATATTCCAAGACATAATCTACATTTAACTTTAGGTACAAAGAGGAAAATTGTCTTAGAACCAAGACCATTACATGATCCAACTGATGAATTCGCTATTGTGCTTTATGATCCATCAATCGATGGCGAAATGATTTTACACGATAATGCTACCACCACTAACAATAATAATAGCAACGGTAATAAGAGTGAATCTATTGATGGTGATAAATCAATTAACTCTTCGTCCAAAACTGGTAAATCACATTTCACTCATCCAAAATTTTTATCAAACGGATTGAAAAATAAATCATTAGTGGAATTGTTGAGTAATAGTATCTCAAATAATGAAAATAAAATCAAAAAATTTCCAAATGTTCCAGTGGTAATAGATCCCAGGTTATCTAAAATTCTAAGACCACATCAAGTTGAAGGTGTAAAATTCTTATATAGATGTGTTACTGGTTTAGTAATGAAAGATTATTTAGAGTCAGAAAAATTGAACAATCTACAGGATAAATCCATAAACGATAACTCTTTGGAAAGAACTGATACCACGGTCTCTAGCAATGAAGATTCAAATACCACAAATGATGTGACTTCTACTCAGTTGACGACAGAAAAGAAATCTGCAACAGAATTAAAAACCACAGAGATAAACTTGAAAGGTGCATATGGTTGTATCATGGCAGATGAGATGGGGTTAGGTAAAACTTTACAATGTATAGCATTAATGTGGACTTTATTAAAGCAGGGTCCACAGGGACAAAGATTAATTGATAAATGTATTATTGTTTGTCCATCATCTTTAGTCAACAATTGGGCTAATGAATTAGTGAAATGGTTAGGTGCAGGTACTCTAACACCCTTAGCCATTGATGGTAAAAAATCTTCTTTACAACAAGGTAATTCTAATGTTGCTGAAGCCATTCATCAATGGGCAATGGCAAAAGGTAATAAAATTGTAAAACCAGTTTTAATTATATCGTATGAAACTTTGAGACGTAACGTGAAAGAACTATCAAATTGTCATATTGGGTTATTACTAGCTGATGAAGGTCATCGTTTGAAAAATGGTGATTCATTAACTTTCACTGCATTAAATAGTATAGATTGTCCAAGACGTGTTATTCTTTCCGGTACACCAATTCAAAATGATCTTTCAGAATATTTTGCACTTTTAAGTTTCTCAAATCCAGGTTTATTAGGTACTAGATTAGAATTTAGGAAAAATTATGAAATACCAATATTAAGAAGTCGTGATATCGATGCCAGCGATAAAGAAATTGATAAAGGTGAACAACAACTATCAAAACTGTCAAATATCGTTTCTAAATTTATAATTAGAAGAACAAATGATATCTTATCGAAATATTTACCTTGTAAATATGAACATGTAATTTTCATTAATTTGAAACCATGGCAAAATCATATTTATAAAAAATTACTAAAATCAAGATTATTGAAAAATTTGTTAAAACAGAATAATGATAGCAAATCAAGTGGTGGTTCACAACCTTTAAGAGCCATTGGTATATTGAAGAAACTTTGTAATCATCCAAATTTAATTGATTTGGAACAAGAATTTGGTGATAGCTTTGATCCAAATGAATTAAATATACCATCAGATTATAAAGATTCAAATAGTAGAGATGTTCAAACTAAATATTCAGGTAAATTTTCAGTCTTAGAAAGATTTTTACGCAAAATTAAAACCGAATCTGATGATAAGATTGTTTTAATTTCGAATTATACACAAACGTTGGATTTAGTTGAAAGAATGTGTCGCTATAATCATTATAATTGTGTTCGTTTAGATGGTACTATGACAATCAATAAGAGACAAAAATTGGTGGATAGATTTAATGATCCGGAAGGTCAAGAATTTATCTTCTTGTTAAGTTCTAAAGCTGGTGGTTGTGGTATTAATTTGATTGGTGCAAATAGATTGATCTTGTTGGATCCAGATTGGAATCCAGCTGCAGATCAACAAGCTTTGGCTCGTGTCTGGAGAGATGGACAGAAAAAGGATTGTTTCATTTATAGATTTATCACCACAGGTGCCATCGAGGAAAAGATATATCAAAGACAGTCGATGAAGATGAGTTTGAGTTCCTGTGTTGTGGATGCGAAGGAAGATGTGGAAAGATTATTTAGTGCCGATAATTTAAGACAACTGTTTGAATTAAATGAAAATACAAATTGTGATACACATGAAACTTTCAACTGTAAACGTTGTTCCAAAGAGGGTAAACAAAGGGTAAGATCGAGTGCAATGCTTTATGGTGATGCCACTACGTGGAACCATTTAGACCACCAAGCTTTACAAAAGACAAACGATCATTTATTGCAAAATGAGTTTCAATACCCAGATATCAGCTATGCCTTCCAATATATCTCACACTGAGAAGAACGCATTGTTTATACTACCAGCTTACGTCTATTACCATGGTTTCTTAACAATAGGACAATTACTCTACTAATAAAATGCATTCATATATAATTAAATATTCTAAAATCTGTACCATATAGAAATATCTTTATATATATAGTTAAAGTATTATTTCCATATACTCTTTTTTTTCAGGTTTAAGGTCAAGAAACATTTGAATAAGAAAACACACACAGAACAAGCAAGTAACCTCATTGTCAGCCATGGATGAATTCTTGAACAAAGCTGGATCACAGGCTGTGTCCTTTGCCATCAAATCAGGTATATCTTTTGCTTCATCGTTTGCCATACGGAAGATTAGCAAAATGATGATTCAGTTACCTTCTGAAGATGTACATCATATTGCACAACTTAGGGATAAGCTGGAAGATCGTATTGAGATCGTATCGTCTGCCATAGATTTGATCAAGCTGGTAGCGGCCAGAGGTAATACAAACTTGCAGAGCGTATTAAGATTGACTAAAAATTTGAAAGATGAATTGGATCAATTTGACCAAAGGATCACTTCTTTTAACGAGAACTTACAGTCAAATATCAATGACAGGAAGAAACAGATTATAATAATCAAAGATATTGAGCGATATATGATTAGTCTCTTGCAAAAAATTGATGAAATTACACCATTTATAAATTTATCACTAACTACATCAGGCGCTAATTTAAACTCATCTTTACCAAAGCAAATATCACCTGGCTTGTTTTTACAAGCTTCAAATATAATAGTTAAAAGTAATGAACAATTAGTATCGAAAAATAATCGTTCTATTCAAGTAGGACCAATTTTTGAAATGACACTATTTACCATTTTTTATAATGGGAAGAAAGACGTACCAATCATATGGAAGGAGGAAATGAAGAGGGCAGATTTGCAGATTAATAGAATATATGACCCAACTGAAAATTTCAAATATGTGATTAACGTATCAAAGAACTTTGATGATGAAAGATATCATAATTTTGATGAAGAAGCTGATGAACAGATAACTTTAAGTATAACTGATGTGAAAAAGTTATTCTTTAGCGTCTCTGGCAAACTATTGAACTTGGAAGAAAATAGTGATCCTGTATTAGTTTTGAAGACAGTTAAAGGAAAGGAAAATGTTACCGATGATGAAATGCCCATTTGGTATGCCCTAGGTGCCTATGAAGCTACAGAAATATCAAGTGATGATGAAAGCGATGATGATGATGAAAACAATAAAACAACGAAACAAGAAGACGAAGTGGACAAAGTTGCTAGTACTGAAAAACCAGAATTAT
Organism: Grigorovia humatica; assembly: GCA_030462875.1. Lineage (NCBI taxonomy): Eukaryota > Fungi > Ascomycota > Saccharomycetes > Saccharomycetales > Saccharomycetaceae > Grigorovia > Grigorovia humatica. The sequence continues at coordinate 16,365 of JAMSGM010000104.1, read as the reverse complement.
CAACATCAGTTTCCTTATTGGAGTATTTATTGAGATTACTGTCTTTACAACACATGGATCAAACAGATATCCTAAACGTGAATGATGAAAGATTATCTCTTTATTTGAATGATGAAAACCCTGTCCCTAAAGTAGAGAAACAGGTTAACATCGAAGAAGTAATACATGCCTTGAAGAATATGAATTTATAATTTTATATAAGTTTTTGTATCAGAATTTGAAAAGAATTATGAGGAATAAAATGCAAAATATAACCTAAATGAAAAGACACAAAAACATTACTATTGTTGCAAAAAAGTATTCGTATGTTCTAGATTTTCATCAATAATCTTCCTCAGTTCTGCATCAAAATCATTCCTTTTATCAGTAGTATTAGATACGGATATATTACTATCGTTAATAGTAACTTTTTCATTACCACTTTTCATACCTTTATTGAACGAATCATATAATCTATTATCAGTATTAAGTAGCTCATCAAAGTCAAACTTATTCAATTTTTGGGTAATTCCAGTCATATTTTTGCTATTATCGACACTTTCATTATATTCTAAGCCTAAATTAAGTGAATTGTTCAAGGCTTCTATTTCATTCATATCAATCTGAAGATTTTGATTCTGCACAAAATTATTCAAAAGAGATTCGGAAAGATTATTGTCTGAAAAAGACCTTCTTAATCCATTTTCATCCATCTGCACACCTTTAATACCTAGTTTGTCATTACTCTCTAAAGAAAAATCTGTCATTATATCATTATTCAAGCTTGTTATATCGTCTAAATCACCATTATCAACCAATTGAGTAGACGGGCCATCAACAATATTTGAAAAATCATCTATAGGGTTGACATTCTCTTCATTATTTGCCCTTTTAGTGTTCTTTCTCTTCCGATGACAAATACAGTTTCCACCATCTAAACAAAGACAATTATCTAAATTATTCATATTCAATTTGCTATGTCTTGTTTTGCTTGTTAGATTCTTACTTATCGAAGTTGACATGTTGTTCAAATTTACCATAGAGTTGTTCATGTGCAGTGGTGTTCTATGACAAACACAAACAGTGGATGGATGAATATTCAGAGAAGTTCTCAGAGTTTGACAATGGCGACAAGATGTGATTGGTCTACCCTTCTTTCTAACTTCCACTAAGGGACGATTCGTGTGTTGGCACGTAGAGGCACGATGACCTCTGATACAGGTCTCGCATGCGTATTTCTTGTTATCTTTCAAAATCATTTAAGCTTGCTTTTTTGGTACAAATAGGTTTGGTCTGCAGTCTGTATATTGTCTATAACAAAGGGTATGAATAACGTGAGTCGAGAAGGACCAAAAATACAAAGGACAAAAGCTGGGAAGTTTCAACAAACTTATTCACTTTATCGATCTCTCTTAGTAGGAAAGCAAAAATAATTGTATAACGTATACTGATGATGTCTTGTGCGTTAAAAAGAAATGCTTCCAATCGGAGTCGAACCGATGATCTCCACATTACTAGTGTGGCGCCTTACCAACTTGGCCATAGAAGCGAAGTTAGCGAAAAAAATCTTCTATAAGTATTTGTAAGGTTAAAATAATTTTGAAGTTAACCTTTTTCTACATAATTTAAAGCTTTTAATATCATCTTGTTATGTAATTATACTATACAGAAGCATGTCACACACTGATTAACTTTTGCCAAAGGATTATCTTCAAATGCAGTCACATTCGTATGTAGTGACCAAAAGAGCAATTTTTAAATGAAGCTTCTTAGTCAAGAGAAATGTTCTCAGTGAGATATAGTACTAAAACTAATTCAATACCTCTATAGAAGTGATTAAATTTAACTAAAAAATTGAATATCCTTTTCAATAAAGTTGAAAGACTAAACTTCAAGAAAAAAAAAAGTAATTGTTCAAAACATCAACCAAAATTAGAAACATTTGTTCCGTAATGCAAGCCATTTTGCGTTGCCAGTTGCCATTAAATAGGAATAGACGATAACTAGACAAATCAGTGCATCTTACTGATTAATTTTTTTACTAAGCCCATTTGCTGTGCGTATGTAGCACTTTTCAGTTCGTAGGTAAAAGTGTTACATTTGATGAGCAATTGTCATATAATTTGAAGCTATACGCACTATTCGGAAACAAATAATTATCTATGTCATCAATAACGCGACTAGGCATTTATAAGATACTTTTAATTCTAATATTTTTGGAAACCTTATGAAAGAGTAGATTAACGCTTTTGCTAATTTCAGTAAATATTTTTATCATAAAAAAGTAAATTTGAGTATCATCCTTTTTTTTCAAGAAATTAATCTATAAATATAGCCATAGTTTTAATCTGCCAGAAATCCTAACAGATGATCCACTTGATTTATTTTGAAAGTAAAGAAGAAGAAGGTTGAGAAAAAATAGTAGTAAAATGAAAAGTAGTCTTATATAAACTTAGAGAAAAAAGATCAAAAAAATTAGTGTATAGAGAGATTGTTTATTTTGTTATAATGGCCAGGTTTCTTTTTTTTTAATTTGATTTTTTTTTTTTTTTTGATCAGATAGACACAGATAAATTATTCAGAAATAAGATACGAAATTATACATGGAGGGATAACATTCAAAAGAACATGAAATTTATATCATACCTTTTTGAAGATGATGGTAGAACTTTGCAATTATCTCTCTTCTCGTGACTAACCATTTCAAATAATGATGTACTCAGCGAATGAACAAAAAATAAAAAAAAATTGTCTTTATGGATAATCAAAAGGTAAACAATGAAACTTATTTCAAAATTTGGATTGATGACTAATATACCACATATTCAATGCGTGAAAATAACAATCCTTTCAATAACGTCATCAAGCAATAATTATTATAAACCCAATCTCCACTTATTAAATAGAAAAGAACAGAAATATTAGAGGGCCCTTCTAATATAAAAATTCCAATTATTTAATAAGTAGCATTATTGAACCAATAATAATCGTTGTTTGATAATATCAAATCAACAATTGTTATCCTCAGTTTGATTAGCGGGAACTAATATCAATCTAAATTTGAAAAATAAGTTTCATTGTTTACTTTTGACTAACAAAAACGATAAATTTTGTTAACCAATCCCAGTACTCCCCAACAATCTAGAAATTAATTTTTGAAATGTTTCTTTGAATGACAATGGCAGTTTCGATTTTCCGTTTTTGCAACTTTTAATATCACTGCTGCTTCCACCTACAGCAGTACCAACATTTCTTGGTTCTTTCCAATGAAGAAATATGCCCCAAATATTTGTCCCATTTGGTTTCTTCTTTTTTAGAGCTAAGTTATTCTCTACATTTGATTTTGACTGGATATATGTCAAACTGCTATTCTGCTTTTGCTGCTTGTGGTAACCACACGATGTGTTACCTTGAAAAATCGAATGATGAAATTCGTCTTCATCAACTTGAATAATTGGAACTGAAGCCTGACTGGCACGGAAAGTTGTAGGACAGATTTTATCTGTAGACATATTTAGTATATCTGGATTCAAAACTATAAGAGTACCATTTTCCCGTCTATCCTCAAAACTGTCTTCAGTTTCATTATCAATACTATATTCAGCAACGTCAATCGAATTGATGTTCTTCTGATCTTATTTGCCATCATTATTTTCTCTTATTGCCAAATTGCTTTGCCCATTCTGCTTTTTCACAACATGACTGACAAGCTTTTTTAAGTTATTAATATGATTTTCTTTAGGTTCATCATCAACCTTTTCATTGATTTTTTGTTTGGATAACGTTGAATAAATTTCATTAACATTTTTATCTTCCTTATTTTTTTGCTCATGTTCTGATTTTTTTGCTGCTTTTCTTGAAACAGTATTATTTGATTTTCCTTTACATGATTTTGAAGACATGTTTTTCTTCTTTAGATTGTTGAAGAATTCAATAGTTTTTTGGTTTGAGTTTTCAAAAAACTGAGCCACTGATTTATTACTCTTTCTAAAAAATTCAGCGGTCTTTTTATTACTTTTTGTGAAAATAGACATATTCAATTGATTAGTGGTTTTTAAAGAATATGTGTTAGCTTAGTAGTGATATAAGTAATGTATTGATGCTTAATTAATTTATATCTCTTGATTTTCTTTCTTAATGATTAAATGAGACTAAGTGAAAAAAGAAAGTGGCAAGAATATAGTTGGAAATAATGGGAAATTCATTCGCCTTTTATATGTTTTGAAATTTTTTGTAACTCATCAAAATTCAAATTAAAGTGATTAAAAAACTTGGTTTTGTGACACAAGAAACGGTTAGAGACGGGAAGCTTATTGTTTACAGAAAATCTATCGGTTTTAAATATATCTCTGTTAATTCGAATTTACATAGTTAACTAGTCATTATGGCGTCCTAACGTGAAGAAAAAGCAATAATCTCTTAATAAAGTTAAACTTCTAGCAAAATCTGAACAACAATTTTAGCGGCTACTGTAAATTTTAACTTTGTGAATGAACTCCATAGGCGACGAAATAAAATTTCGAAATCATCCTAGTTGTTGCAAGGAAGATTATGAAAGAGGAATCTAGGTCTTGGCAAGTTTGAATTATACTTTTGTGTCTCAGAATTTTGTTATTAGTTTGTAATATAAAGTCAGTTATGACTATCCTAATAAAACAAAAAAGGACGTTATTTTATTTTCTCATTTATATATAACTTATATACTCTTTTTTACGTTGGTTTAATTTGTCCTTGCATGTCCCTGACTTATTCCAAAAGGAACATTTCAATTTTGTCTTACCTCTTTTGTCACATTTGTCGCTAAATCATGGACAAAAAAATAGGAAGCCCCAAAATCACATTCAACCCTATTGGCATTGAACCCTACATTGAAAATTCAACCCTCGGAGATTTGTGGCCCGCTTTATGAAACTTCCATTTTTTTGGGAATCTTCGAAATTTCACACCATCAAATGATCACGTGGGCAGAGTTTGTCAATAAAACTCCGAAGTGAAAGATAAATTAACATTCCATTTTTAGGGATTTTGCACCCATCTTATACTACAAATCATGCTAAAATTACCCACAGAGGTTATTAACCGTATTGTAAGATACAATAAAGATAGTGTTAGAACGATATTATCATGTATGGAGATTTTCAAAACGAATTTTGTCAGAAATGATAATATCGGAATTATTATTCTTACAGATGATGACGCTACAAATGTAGATAACATTTTCAGCTTCAAACTACTCATAGATGACAATTCTTCCAACTTACTTCATTGGCCTGTAAACTACTGCGAAATAACTGATTCAAAAACATTAAAACTAAAAAGATTCCTTTCATCATTTGATCATCTGCTAATCGTTATCTTCACGGAAACTACATATAATGAAAATTTAACCGTTTGTATGAACCAAATATGCTATTCATGTAATTTTAACACAACGATTTCCGTGTTCTTTAAAACACCAATCAATTATGTAAGTACTTTGTATTTCAATGAGTTTAGAAGAAACTCCACAAATTTAAACATGTCAGAACTTTATGTCATAGGTAATTCAAAAATTATAGATAGCGTATGTGATATTGATACACTTTTTAAATATGTGTACCTTTTAAATATTAAGTGCTGTTATTCAGTTCAATTTAATAATCATGGAAGAAAATTAGTCGCATCAGATCTAATTACAATAAGAAAATTAACTTACAATTTCAACATTAATGTATCTGATATAAATACTTATCTGAGATTTTGTCCCAAATTATCTAATATTGATTCGATGAAATTCCCAACTAGTAGTATTTTGACAAAATCCAATCTTTTACCTAGTTGTAACAATATTCGTTTAAACGATTTCAATAGTGAAGGATCTTACTCACAAATTGATGGTTCTCTAATCAAACACAGTTTAACTCTCTCCACCACATTAAGATCCATCAATGCAGATTTTAAGTATCTAAATTTCCCAAATATTAATAGATTGACTTGTAATTCATCACAATTAAACTTACAAACATTTTACTTCACCGAATGTCAATTTGAAAGTTTGAAAGTTTTAGAATGCAATAATTCAATAATTCCATGGAATTGTTTAAATTTTCCAACTAATAAAATTTTGGATTTAGTTACCATTAAATTAACTAATATGAAACAATTAACTTGGATCAGTGAATGTCCCTTCAGAATTAAGCTTATCAAAATTTTTTTCAAAAATGGGTTTAGTATGAATAATGGTTTTCAAAGAAATGATATTAAATTCAATATGTGTGATGAACTTTTTGTAGAGCTGCAAGAATTGCAATTTTGTATCTTACTCAATAAAGTAATTATACCAAATTTAAATGATGGAGCTATTAAGAATTTGAGTATCAAAATTAATGAAAATAATCTTAAAAAATCAATTTTAGAAAATGATAAGAGTTATACAAAATCAGGTATAAGTGATTATGATGAAATCAAATTCCAATTGACCACTTTGGAGAAATTAACGTTAATCTTAGATAACAAAGACTTTTTGGATAACACCATTGATAGTATGTACTATCAAGAGAGGCCATCACAACGCCCTCATAACCCATTTCAAGATCTTATGATACCTGGTTACAGTTTTTATTCGATTGCTCCATCACAATTCAGGAAGAACTCTTTAGCAGGGTTATCTGACACTGATGCAAGAAAGCAAAGTATAATCTCAATTGAGTCAAATTATGAACGAAGATTATCACTAGGAAATAAATCTGATATCATAACTTCTATATCACCGGGACTTTATCATGACGAAAATGCTATTGATGATAGTTATGATGATTTCATCTCCATTGACGTAGTCGGCAAAATACCTAAGATTATCAAGACAGATTTAGTTACGTTAGAATCTGGTATCTTGAATATTAAAGCTTCAACTGAAAACAATAAATTATCCATGTTGCAAATTATTTTAGAACTGAAAATCAAATCAGTGAATGATATTGACAAAATTGAAATCGACCTAGTTGATAATATTTTAAGAATCTTTCAGTTCCCATTCAAGTTAAATTTGCCATTCCTTGATATTGAAACTTTACAGATTATAGTCAATATGCAACCTTTTGAAGACTTAATTACATTAGCAAAAAGACCGATTTTTCTAGCTGGTGTGGAAAAGAGATTGATATCAGAAGATTATGCAACTAGAGTTCTCGATAATTTGAATAATATTACAGTTGATAAAGATCAACAATTATCAATTTTGTTACAGTATTAATTCAAATTTTTTATCTTTTAAAATTCTATCTGAATTCTTCCATAATAATCTTCAATTCAAGGATAACAATTCCGTGAAATTTTAAACTACTTATGATACAAACAATACACCTTTACTTAAATATATATATTTGCATATGTAATAATACTACGCATACAATAACTAACTTTTTCAAATGCGTTTCATGATGTTATTTTGGAAGACTAATTAAATGCATTGGGCGGTATAGTTGATTCAGGTGAAGAAAAAACCTGTCGTGAAGAATAACACAACTAACAGAATCTTGCCACTTTTCAGAAATTTGCCATTGGATCATTTAAATCATCATCTATCCTAATATCTTGTAAGTTATCTTTTCTTTTATCCTTTAACAAAAAATTTTTTCTCTTAGATTGAGTATTATCTAACTTTCTGCAATCTTTAGAGACTATATCTTTCTGTAATTCTTTCCTCATTGCATCTGTATATTCAGAGTTAGCATTTGAAGGCTCATAAAATGTGTGATCCACTTTAATAGTACTATTTGCAATCTTGACGCCATTGAGATTATCCACTGCTAAAATAGTAGATCTTTGGTCTTCATATTTCAAATATGCGAATCCACGAGACTCGCCACTAAGTTTATCTCGTACCAATAAAATCTCTACTGGTACCCCATATTGCGAAAAAATTCTTAAAATATCGCTCTCAATTAAGCTTTTATCAAGGCCACCAATATAGACATAAGCTTGATCTCTATATTCATTATGCCATGATAACTCAGGTTTCAATATACCATTCGCCAATTCAGCATCGTTTATCTTTTGTATTCTCCTAGACATCTTTTTATATAAAATTTGACTGTTTTCTGGAAAATTTGCTGAAAAAAAATTAAAAATATTTACGTAAAAAAATAAAGTAACTTCAGCCATGGGCATTGGCCTACCTTTGCCATCAACTCAAGGTCATTTTTGATCACATATTTGCTGAGGGCATTGAGCCCCAGAATTTCATTTTGCTTAGTCACTTTCCTCTTTTCCACTAAATGGCTCGTCATCGTCATGTTCCATTCCATCTGGACCGGTAGACTCATCGCTTTTTTGACTTGACTGTACATTTTCGTTGTCATCTTGCTCATTAATTAGTTCTTGTCCCAATGAATCCTCCTGTGTAGCAGTTTCTGGGAGTGTAGATACCTGAATCATCTTTTCTGGCGTTTTTTCTTTCACATCAATTACACTTTCATCTGCGTGATCCACTACATTCACTTGAATAACGTTCTCAGATGATTCGTTTGATGAGTTTGTGACTAATTCTGGGGATGCTTGAGGTCTTTCCGTAGGTTGCGATTCTTGTGCTGCTTCCGTTTCTACCAATTTTTCAACAGGTGGTTGTGTAGTATCTTTGACATTTGTAGCTTCCGAGGTTTCAGTCATATTAATTGTAGATTTTATATTGTTTGATTGGCTATCGATATCATTGGCCTTATCATTATCAACTACGCTTTGTGATGAATGAGGTCCAAATTGAATAGTCCATGCTCTGAAAATCCTTACAGAATTAGCATTACTTGTATCTATTATCTTTGTACTTTGAGAAATTTTAGAAGGTAATTTACCTCTTGGACCTCTAACTCTTCTTTGACGAACATCACTTTTGATTTCAGTTTTTGCACTCTCATTTGGTTCATTCATTGTCGTTTTCTTATCAACATTGGTATTATTAGATGAATTGATATGATTATTTCTGTTCATTATATTTGGGGCGACTGATCCGGGCAAAGCCATACCAGGCAAGGCGAAAAGGTTATTCAAGTTATTGACAAAGTCTTTTTTGGGTTTACCATGAGTTATTGGCATATTAAAATTGCTTTCACTTTTATTCAGATTTACATCTTCATTGCCACCAGCATTGCTGCTGTTATCATTATCACTAGCAGTCTCGACATCATTATCACGAGTCTTTAGTACCTTACGAAGATCTTGCGATTGCTGTTTTTGCAGCATTTCATGAAATGCTGCAATTTTAGAAGATGGCTTTTTAGGTACTGGAGGGGGTGCTTTCTTTTGCGGTCTCTTAGTAGGTATCTTTGGAAGCAAATTATTTTCAGAATCAACCATTTTTTCTTCATCTGTTCCAGGTATCAATTGATTGTCTTTAGAAAATTCTTCGCTTTCTGGTAACTTCTTCTCTGATTCACCTAAATTTATCTTATTCAATGCTTCAGCTGATGGTTGGGAGAGTAATTGTTCATTTGAATAAGATTCTGATTTCTCTTCACTTAATGCTGCGTAGTTGTATGAGTTAATACTTTCAGGTATGATTCCAGTTTCATTCGAATTTGTACTATACGATGGAGTGATTGAATCACTTTGGTTCGGTAAGATCGTGGATGGTTGCTCTCCAATTTCAATGCATGATTCACTTTCATTCTTGTAAGGTTCCAATGATTCATTTGAAACGGGTAAACCTTTGCTAGAATTTTTATATTGAGTATCACTCTCTATATTTTGCATATAATGACTCTGAGCGTCTTGTTTTGCAACTCTTTCATTTGTGTGTTGATGATTTTCATTTGTGGATTCTTTACTGTTAATGCCTTCAGCTTCAACCATTTGCATCAAATTATCAGCCCCATTTATTTCAAGTTCCTCTTGCTTTAGTTTTCCTTTGGATCCCATCAACGATTCATCGTTCAATTCATCAGCAGTTGATTTCAAAGTATCATTTTCAACTTCCTTCATAAATTCGTTGTTGTCGTCGGCTTTTGGAAGCTTAGACATAGCATAAGAGTCATCAAGCGAAGACTGCTCATGTGCATCAACAGAACTGTTTCCATTATCCTTATTTCTTATTGGTCTCTTGGGAATAATTGGTTGAATCGATTCAAGATTGTTTGAAGCACCCTTTTTGCATGGACTTTGAGGTATTTCTGGGCTCTTTGATTTAGAACTCGTTCCTGAGTTCTTATCATCTTCACCAGCCAATCCTTCAGTGTTATGTTTCAAAGGATGATAACCTTTATGTGATATCAATTTTTCTAAATCATTTAATTGATCGTTTGTATTTTCGACTAAATCATTTATCAATTCAGTCGTACACTTCCGAATGGGCCTTGTTTTAGGAAGAACAGGTTGTCCTTCCTGTTGCAGATCGTCCCTTGACGTTAGGGATTTCCTAAGCGGTCTCTTGGAGGGTACTTCTGGTATCATCGAGATGGTAATGTGGTGGATTCTGCCATGAAATTCAAACCAAATTTTTTTTCTACATCTAGATAAATAAACAAATAAACAAACTTTTATGGTCGTCATCAATGGATGATGATTTCAGCGACATTGATGATGGAGAACTGTACACCAGCTATGTTAACCGCACTGTAAGTGAAACAACCACCCGCAAACAGCTTCCTGTGCAGAGAGATCTCACGAACAAAGCGCTGCCCAATCAGCAAACATACTATGAAGAAATTGAAAGAGTCGTCACTTTTGGCCCTACCCATCATGAACTGAAAGATACTGGCGAACTGAAATGTTACATATATCCAACAAATTACGAAGTTAGACAATACCAGTATAATATAGTCAGGCGAGCAATCTTTGAAAATACGCTATGTGCTATACCAACTGGTATGGGTAAAACCTTTATCGCTTCAACCGTAATGTTAAATTTCTTCCGTTGGAGTAAAAATGGAAAAGTTATATTCATGGCCCCCACTAGGCCATTAGTTGCACAACAAATTAAAGCTTGTCTTGGTATCACTGGTATACCAAACGATGTTACTGCAATTTTATTAGATAAGACTAGAAGGAAAAGAGAAACAATCTGGAATGAAAAGAGAGTCTTTTTTGCTACTCCACAAGTAGTTGAAAACGATCTGAAAAGAGGTGTATTAAACCCAAGAGATATTATCTGTTTAGTTATTGATGAAGCCCATAGAGGTACAGGGTCCTATGCGTATTCGAAAGTGGTACAATTCATCGACCGATTTAATACTTCATATAGAATTTTAGCATTAACTGCTACCCCTGGTTCGTCCTTAGAGACAATACAAGAAGTAGTAAGTAATTTAAACATCTCATGTGTTGAATTGAGAACCGAGGAGAGTCAAGATATAAGTAGGTATATGAAGAGGAGGCATATTGAAAAAACTAACGTACCACTAACTATTGAAATTGAAAATATTATCGAACAATTAGGTATTGCAATTATGCCAGTTTTAAAACAGGCGGTGGAATTAGGGATTTACGAAGACTGTTCGCCTTCTCAAATAAATGCATTTAAAGCTATGCAACAAAGTCAAAAAGTTGTGGCTAACCCGAGTATACCAGAAGGTATTAAATGGAGAAATTTTTTCATTTTGCAACTTTTGAATCATGTGGGTCAAATGTTGAAACGTATTAAAATTTATGGAATAAGAACTTTTTATTCATATTTCCAAAATAAGCACTTGGAATTCACCACGAAATATGAATTAGGAAAATCTACTAATAAACTTGCAGCCGATTTTTATTATCATCCAATTTTGAAGTCATTAATGAATGACTGTGAGAAATTATTGTCTGATACAAACTTTTGTGGCCATGGCAAATTAGAACACGTTCAACAAGAGTTAGAAACTTTTTTTCAAGAAAATGAATATGATAGTAGAGTTATTATTTTCACTGAACTAAGAGAAAGTGCTTTAGAAATCGTTAAATATATTGATTCGATGAATAATTTCCATATTAGACCACATATATTTATCGGACAAGCGAGAGCAAAGGAGGGATTTGATGAAGTAACTTTCACCAGAAAGAATGCTAAAAAAGGTAGAAAAAAAGCTGACAGATTAAAAAGGAAAGAGGAGGAAGAAAGACTTGATTTGGAAAGGAAACAGAAAGAGGAGAACGAAAAGTTAGAGAGAAGTGCAAGGAGAACAGCAAGTTCAGAAGAAGCTCAGATTAACGGTATGACACAGAAGCAACAAAAGGAAGTTTTAACAAAATTTAGGCAAGGTGATTGTAATGTTTTAGTTTGTACCTCTATTGGTGAAGAAGGTTTAGATATAGGTGAAGTTGATTTGATTATTTGTTACGATACAACCAGTAGTCCGATAAAAAATATACAAAGAATGGGGAGAACAGGTAGAAAAAGAGATGGTAACATCATCTTATTATTTAGTGGTAATGAATCACTTAAATTCAAGAAAGCTATGGATGATTATACTAATTTACAGAATATTATCTCGCAGGAATATCTAACGTACAAAAAATCTGATAGAATTTTACCAAGCAATATAATACCAAAATGTCAAAAAGAGTTTATTCAAATTAATAAAGAAGATCAAAAACTTCTTAATATGGAAAACACTGAGGAAGTCATAGAATATGCAACCCAGTGTATGCTTAGTTCACAAACTCGTGATGTTAAGAAAACAAAGAGAAATAGCAAAAGAAAAAAACCTGATAATCAGCGGGAAATAAAACAATTCTTTATGCCCGTCAATGTTGAAACAGGTATTATATCAGCCAGGAAACTGGTCAAAAAAATTACTAGTAATGACCAAAAAGAAGTCATATCAATCGAACCTGAAAAAAAGAAAAGAAAGAAATCAAAAGCTTCTTTAAACACTCTTGAGGCTTTAGAAGTCGACTCGTTATCATCAAGTTATATGTCTACTGATAACGATGGTGATAGCGACGATGTTATCCTTTGTGATGATAGTATACCAATCAATAAGGTTAACTCCAGTCCTTCCACTACTATTAGTACACAGTCAAAAGACTCAGCTAAAGTAAACGAAACAAATGCTAGCACCAAAAAAAGCGAAAACACAATCACTGAAAGAAATGAAAACTTTAGGAATTCCATGGGAGATTTAAAAAAATCTTCTGAGAAAGGCAAGATAGACAACGCTTCAAGAGCTGCTGACAAGAAGAACGAGCAGGAGAAAGTTGGGAATTTGAGACACAGTAAAAGTAAGAAGGAAGTGGATAATCCTAGCTCTCCTCCAATATCCATGGTCAATAGCGGTTTAACAAAAAGTCAAATAAGTTACTTTCAAACTCATTACAATGCAAATGCGTCCGTTTCAATTGACATAGTACCTAATTTTACCGCAATTAACAAGATATCTCATGTGCCACACTCAACTTTAATGAGCAAGCTTGAAAAATACTTTACAAGTATTCGAAAAGACGGTACAAAATTTTCTGTTGAAGTTAATCGAAACAAAAGCTTATCAAAAAGATTAATAAATCGAACCGCCCAAAATGAACTTGAAATAATGGAACCTTCGATTTTAGCTAGTAGAGAAGAAAAGGTAATCAACAAGTCAACTTTGGAAACCAAGATTACAACATGTGCTACCCCACTTACTGATGGAAACAAAAAAGCAAATCCAAAAAAATATGAAATGCAATCGTATGACTCACATATTAAAATAAAATCAGAATTACCTCAAGAATTACCTCAAGCTCCAAGTGTAAAAGTTAAACCAGAAGTGTCTGATATGCTGCCGCAAGATTTGAGGTTAAGAGCAGAAATTCGTGATAAACCTTTGAAAGACCTAGACGTAAAAATTAAATCAGAAAGTTGTAATACATTGCCCCACGAATTGGATTTCAAAGTTAAAAACCATGCTACATCATCCAACGATCTAGACGTAAAAGTTAAATCAGAAAATTGTGATATATCGCCTCGTGATTTGGATTTCAAAGTTAAAAACCATCCTAAATCATCCAACGATTTAGACATTAATGTTAAATCAGAAAAAGTTGATGAAGCCACTAACGTATCAAGACTCAAAGCTGATTTACGCGCTATAACCTTGCTGAAGCAGCCAGATAATAAACTCAACCAGGAAGCAGCAACAGCAATTCCAAAATATTCCAAAGCGAATATCAACTTGCTAATGTCAGAAGCTTTTCCAAGCAATTCGAAACCAAGCATAAAACTGGAATCGCCTGCAGAAAACACAGTTGTACTGGACCGTAGGCAACGGATGTCTAGAGAAGAGACATTGAACGAGCTGCTAGATTCTGATTCTGACTTTTAGAGTTTTTGAAAGTAGATGTAAGGTATTTTTGAGATATTCGTATATAAGGACAATTTATAGATATTACCACTGAAAAAAAATTATAAATTATTTCAGCTAAAAAAAAATCTTTGATATTTTTTCTTCACTTTTAAAGAAAGCGTCCTTATGCAAGGGAAATACGCATATCAGTGAGGATTCGTCCGAGATTGTGTTTTTGCTGGTTGAAATTTAAATAATTAACCAGATTTAGCTCCTCATTTTCATTTAATAGTGTTTCGCTTTCGAAATGCTTATAGATTATGTAGGGAATTTTTGGAATACTTCAAAAAAATAATTCGAAATTATTTTTTCTTCTTTATTTTCAAATCTTGGAACATTGTGAGGTCACTGTTTCGACTATTGAAAATGAGTTATTTTGTAGCTCAGGTGGGTACTTACCGTTGTAATGAACATTCGATCTTTGAAAGAAAGTCTATATCACTCAAGATGTTGTTGTACTTTGTCAGTGGTTTGTACTCTCTTGCCTAGACATTACAATATCGCTGTGCATGGGTACTTAGCTTCCGTATTTATGCTAAACACCTTTCATCAATTCACTGCGATAGTACCATTTGTTGCTCTATTCTTTTTGACTTTAGTCGAGAAATGAATCGTCAGCAACCTAAAAAGGGCTAAATGCTTGCGCAAAATGCCATAGAGGAGCATGTGACTCGTGGTCTCCTCATAAGAACTGTTTTTAATGGCGTACATGTGTATCAAAGAAAGGAATCCGATTATATTGAGTAAAAGTAATACCCTTTATTACTGTTTACTGCCAAATTTGTTTTGGTCAGAACAATGAATGGTGTAAAATTAATGTAGTTAGGCGCTGTTGCCACTAAGAGGAGCTAGGTAAGTGCTGAGAGGATCAGGAGTGCAATAACTATTTGTCTGATATTATTATTCATCTAGCATTGATGCAACTTCTCAGGTACCCAGTTCTAGCTTACATCATGATATTGATAGGGAATCTCCATTTGAAGATACTGCAAGACCAATTTAGAACCTTTAAGAATAAGCTGAGCTACTGCAGTGAAATCTGGATTACTGGATAGTAATGTTTTCAACAAATGGGGTATCAATTGACCGAAATTATCAGCAGTGAAATTTTCCAATTTGCTTTCTTCCAAAATTGAACTGAATGTTAGGATGGAATTATTGAACTCTGATTCATGACTTATCTTGAATAGCATAGTGCAACTTTGATTATATCTGCCTTTGTGATGGTATTTTGTGACGTCCTTCCCTCAGATTTTGGGGAGTTGATTGGTTTATCTGTAATTCTCCCGTAACAAAATGTGGAGAATACGTTATTGAAATTGGTGGATAACCGAATACGGGATATGCTGGATATTTTAGTTCAAAAAGTGGATCTATAGTTGACTGCCGTACTAGGGATAATGATTAGTATTGGGAGTTACATTTGCTGTACATGAAAAAGAACATGGTTGCATATACGGATACCAATTCATATATGGAAGACAAAATGGAAATTGAGAACTGTTAGTTCCATTGGCCATTCCTTATGCTTCTGGGGTTGGAATATATAAGGGAAACTCATCGATTCAGTCACTCTAAATGAATTCCTGTCAACATTACCGTTAAGAAATGATTTTGCTTAGTATTTGGTATAATTGTGTTAATTGATTCTGTTTGTATTTTCTGACTCAATAGTTTCATCGTGATTATCTTTGCCATATTTGTCACTGATTATAAGTATCAAATAAAACATATATGGTAACCAGTTGATAAAAATACTTGGATTCAATTACCGCTAAAAAATCAAATGTAAGGATATTCATGATTCATGGAGCATGATATTTCCCAAGAAGTATCATTAAGAACAGGTTTCATATGATCCATCAGCTCTGTACGTCTGATTGACATATATGCTCTAAGAAAATAAAATGTCGAAAATTTCATTGTTAGTGACAGCACCCTTCTGTTTTTACAGACATTAGTCAGACTAAGTCGCATTAATTATCTTCTTTTCTACCGAAAGCTTTTGAGCTATGCGGTCTAAAAAGTATTCTTTGGAGACTTGATCAACCACCACCGGTGGTTGAGGTACATTGTTAACACCGTCAACAGTAGAAGTCATAAGTAATAGAAACTATCT
>JAMSGM010000103.1:0-35348 GCA_030462875.1 Grigorovia humatica | reverse complement strand
CTGTTTTACTTTACCCTAGTACTTCTCTCTTATCAAAAAAAAGTAGCATAAGAAAACCCTATAAAGCCTTCAATTTTGGTCATGTGATTCGTTACCCGCACAAGCGAACCTTTTTTGCCAAAAGTTCGAACACTACTTCACACATCTTCGAAATTTCTTAGATGCGGCTGATAACTCCTTAATGGAAGATTGCGCATCAATAATCGGATCTTGAGAATATTTACAACAACTTCGAAATAACTTATCCGATCAGCAATATATAAGCTTCATAACTTGAGATGCATTTCAGATGTGCTTCCCTCTATCCATACAATCAAACAATTCAAGTAATTAACTATACAAAATAAACAATAAATATACTATTATGAGAGCTTAGCTTATTTGGGTAAAGGTGATGTACATTTCACAAAAACTTTAGAAGAACCAACCATTTTAAGCCCAGATGAAATGATCATTGATATTGCTTATTGCGGTATCTGTGGAACTCACCTTCATGCACATTAAGAAGCACCAATTTTTTTTCCAAAGGATGGTTATAAACATGAAATTAGTAATAACAATATACCCCAAGCAATGGGCCATGAAATGGCTGGCACTGTCAAAGAGATTGTTTCTGGTGTAACAACATTTAAAATTGGTGATCATGTAACTATTGAACCTACTGGTACCTGTCTTTGACAGGTACAGATGGCCTAAGGCTCCAAATGCAGGAAAGGAAAAATGTACTGCTTGTAAAAAGGGTATGTATAACATCTGCTCACACTTAGGTTTAATAGGTTGTGGTGTGCAAAGTGGAGGATTTGCTGAACGAATTGTGGTGAATGAATCACATTGTTATAAAGTACCTAAACATATTCCCTTAGATTGCCGCTGCTTTAATTCAACCCATTGCTGTCTCTTGGCATGTAGTGAAAGTTTCTAAATACCACCAAGATCCTCTGTTCTTATTTTAGGTGGTGGCCCAATTGGTTTGTGTACCATTTTAGCATTACATGGTAATGGCTGTAATGAAATCGTAGTCTCAGAACTTGCAAAGCTTAGAAGGGAGCTAGCTGAAAAAATGCGTGCCAAAATTTTTGATCCAACAAAGCACAGTGCTGACGATAATGTAGACTATTAAGAAAAATGGTACCCGGTGGTGACGGATACAATTATTGTTTTGATTGTTCAGGATTACCAATAACTTTAAAAACGAGTATCCAGTGTCTTACTTTTAGAAGAACTGCTGTTACTGTTGCCATGTGGAACAAAGAACGACCAGTCAATTTTTTCCGGATGGATGTGACTTTGCAAGAGAAAACTTATACAGGTTCAATGTGTTATACATATCATGATTTTGAAGATGTTATTGATGCAATAAAAAAGGGTTAATTCGATTCGGAAAAAGCAAGACACATGATCACCGTAACAGTTCCGTTAGAAAGAATTTTCGAGGATGCAATGATGAGATTAATTACACAGAAGGAAGAGACAATCAAAGTGTTAGTATCACCAAATAATCATGGTGAATTAGATAATCATTGTAGAATGGCTAAGTTGTGAAAACTAAAAGGCATCAATTAACTTTCATATTCAACGAACGAACATCTGGCATTTTTTTGCATTTAAGGGATAGCATGTAGCATTTCTTTTATATAACGTCGACACAAAAATATAACAATCGATGGTAATTTTGCGTGTTTTAATTTTGCCAAACTTTGGTCTTAAAGTATGTTAGAACAGCCCATAAGTTAAGCTTTCCCCTAATTGTGACAAAAGTTCTTGTCTTATGTTCATTGGTGAGCACTAAACCCCTCTTCATTAATTGACAAGAATCAATTCTCGCACTGTCTTTGGAAATGGTTTTAAGATTTGTTCCTTTCTAGGACAAAAAAAAATTTTGACGAAAAATTTTAAAATCCGTCGACAATTGAAGACTGTAGGTTTTATTATTGCATCATCAGCTATTTACAGATCTCAAACTAAAGCTTCAGAGAGTTTTCTTTTTTTTAAAATGCTGAAATGTTCAACTTATTCTTATTTAGTTTCGCTTTACTGCATGACAGCATAGCAACAATCTAAGAAAAAGAATCAAATGAAAGAAGAATCGAATGAGAAAAGATAATTTGAAAGACGAAAGAGAATGGTAAGAATGAAGATATAAGAATCTTCAATTTATAAAATATTGTTTAGTATGCAATTTGGCAGGTAAAAAATAGTATAAACTACTGAATGGATCATCGAAATTATAGGCTCCACAAAAAGAGCTACCGCACCAAGCGAAATGCCGCTGTTTATTATAATTAATATTAATTGACAGCTGTAAGATATGAAAAGTTAGGATTTGGCTACTTCAAAAACGGCAAACCAAAAATACTTTGTCCAAACATTGCCGATGACAAGAGTGCCAAGTAATAGTTACATAGCACATATTAACCGTTGTATATTCACTTGAGCGCCATTTTGGAGAAAGACTCATTAACCAGTAAAACGCTGATGCTGCAAACTAGACAACGACGTCCCATTTGTTTGAAAAAACATTACAAAAGTATGCATATGTTCAAGAATGAATGTTAAAAGTTTAACTAAGATATCAGGGTAGAAAATATTATAAGTTATAATATAGTGCCCCAAGATCAACTCAAAAACTTTAAGTTTATTCATGACGATTAAACGGATTTAATTCAGAACGAATTAAAGTTTAATTACCTCATAATACGTTAATATCAGAACGATATTAATTATAAAGAGAATAAATTAATTTTCCAAAAAAATAACAGTAATAAAATATTGACATTTACCAGATTAGCATATTAACATGCAGTTAATGGTAAACCTTATCGAGCGATAAGATTTTATCACCTGACAAAGAATTTTGGTTGTTTCAAATAAAATATCATAATAATAGTAGTAAAAATAAAAAGTATCTTTTCCCGCTACTTGTCGGGTTCATGTCCCAATTCGATTGACTATGGAATTGAATTAATATTGAATGTTTCCTGTAATGAAAGTAGAAGAAAAGAAAAAGAAATTGAAGATGAAAAAAGAAAACTTGAAATAACACAACATGGAAAACGTTTTTCATAATAAGCAAAAGAAGAAAAAAGAAATGTAGGGTTTGGAGTGATATTTGATTTTTTGAAGACAAGAAAGCAAATTTGCGTCGAAGCTTAGTAATTGCTTTACCTCACTCAAAACAAGAAGTAACTGTATTGAACATTTCAGAGCACGTGCTTTTGACCCAAAACTGCCCTGAAACGGAACAAATAGCAACTGAAATGTTGACAGCCAATTAGCACCCTCTTTTTCGGAAAAAAAACTTCTCATTTTCCGCTTTTCTCCGATGATAAGAAATTTATTGGCACGAAAAAGAAATTGTTAACCCGTTTGAGTAATTCCTTATCTATCTCAAAGGGCATTGGTTTAAATTTTTAAAGTATGATGCGGAACTTTCAATGATCCAAAACTCATATCAGTGAATTACCGTAAAGGGTTTTCTGAAAAAGAAATATTTTACAGCTCGTTAGCATATAGAAAAAAAATGTATATAAATAAGTAAATATCTTAAATATTCAAAAATGATCTTTACTCTATGACGTATTCTTGTCAAGATTAACTCATCATCTAATAAACTCAAAAATTACAAAAAATGGCTACAGAACCAGAATTTCAACAAGCTTATCATGAAATTGTTTCATCTTTACAAGATTCAACTCTTTTCACTAAACATCCAAAATACGAAAAGGTTTTACCAGTTGTAAGTGTACCAGAAAGAATTATTCAATTCAGAGTCACTTGGGAAAATGATAAAGGTGAACAAGAAGTTGCCACTGGTTACAGAGTTCAATATAATTCAGCTAAGGGTCCATACAAAGGTGGTTTACGTTTCCATCCAACAGTTAATTTATCAATTTTAAAATTTTTAGGTTTTGAACAAATCTTTAAGAATGCCTTAACTGGTTTGAATATGGGTGGTGGTAAAGGTGGTTTATGTGTTGATTTAAAAGGTAGATCTGATAATGAAATTAGAAGAATTTGTCAATCTTTCATGAAAGAATTATCTAAACATATTGGTCAAGACACTGATGTACCAGCTGGTGATATCGGTGTTGGTGGTCGTGAAATTGGTTATTTATTTGGTGCTTATAGATCTTTCAGAAATTCATGGGAAGGTGTTTTAACCGGTAAAGGTTTAAATTGGGGTGGTTCTTTAATTAGACCAGAAGCTACTGGTTATGGTGTTGTTTATTTCACTCAAGCTATGATTGATTATGCCACTAAGGGTAAAGACTCATTTGCAGGTAAAAGAGTTGCCATTTCTGGTGCAGGTAATGTCGCTCAATTTGCTGCATTAAAAGTTATTGAATTGGGTGGTACAGTTGTTTCATTATCCGATTCTAAGGGTTCTATTATCTCTGAAACTGGTATTACTAGTGAACAAATTGCTGCTATTGCAGAAGCTAAGGTTAATTTCCAGACATTAGAACAAATTGTTAATGAATATTCTGCCTTTGCTGAAAATAAAGTTAAATACTTACCTGATGTTAGACCATGGACTAAAGCAGGTAAAGTTGACATTGCCTTACCATGTGCTACTCAAAATGAAGTCTCTGGTGATGAAGCCAAGGGTTTAGTTGCCGCTGGTGTTCAATTTGTTGCAGAAGGTTCCAACATGGGTTGTACTCCAGAAGCTATTGCAGTTTTTGAAACTGCTCGTAGCACAGCTAAATCTTTAGAACAATCTGTCTGGTATGCTTGTGGTAAGGCATCTAACTGTGGTGGTGTTGCTGTTTCAGGTTTAGAAATGGCGCAAAACTCACAAAGAGTTCGTTGGACCAGAGAAACTGTTGATCAAGAATTAAAGAAGATTATGATTAATTGTTTTAATGAATGTGTTGATGCAGCTATTGAATATAATAATGAAACCAACGAAACTGCTTTACCATCCATTGCTAAAGGTGCTAATATTGCTGGTTTCATCAAAGTTGCCGATGCCATGTTTGACCAAGGTGATGTCTTTTAGGTTAATGAAAAAATTGATAAAATTATGTAATTACAAGATAACATTTGATTTTTACCCAGACCATTGTAAATAAAGATTTGTTATTTTTTTAGTGTAATATTTTACTTAATTTTTTATATAAAGTATGTTATGATAAATTTATTCGCGTTAGTATTAATCACTTTTCATTATGGTGCCTTGAATCCAAAATACTGAAGTTCATCTTGGTATTTTGTAATTTTCCATTTTCGGCCGAAGATGAAATTTTTCGATGAGGTGAAAAAACTTTCAGTTGAAAGACCAAACAAGACAACAGAAACAAGTGGCTAACATGGCTAGAAAGATTGGTAAGAATAGCAGAAACGCCAGGCAGGCTGCTGGTGCATACGATGACCCGTCTGTTGATGGATTAAAAGATTTACCTCGTGCTGAGAAGACAGATTTATCTAATATTTTGATCAGAACGCAGGCTAAAAATGAGGCTCTTCTAGATGCAAAGTTAGACAAGAAACGTCAAAGAGGTAACAAAGTGAACAAGAAGACTTTACAAGATAAGCTTTCCAAGTCTGTCAATGTGTTGGATAAGGAAAGATTGGAACGTGCTTTGAATAATTCTAATGTTTTAGATGGTAAGATCTCCAAATCTATATCTCGTGCAAAATATGTTCAAGCAACAAGGAAGGCAAATTGGGCTCTAACAAACGAAATGATCAAAGATAATTTGAAAGATAGTGTGAATTCTATGAATAAAAGTGATGCCGAGAAAACGGCGAAACAGGATGAAATGAGTGAACAGTTGACTGACGATGAGCAAGAATTGAAAAAGGATGAACCTAAAACGAATCCCTTTGCTATGCTACCGTTGGAAGACGACGAATAAGTTGACAAGGTCCCCCTTCCCCACAATTAATGGCCTGTCAGGAGGCAATCTTATTATTCCTATGAGAAGCATTTCTCAAAATGTATATTATAATATATCTTTTAGACTAGCATCAAGTCTTATATACATGTGCACATGTATATATCGTGACAAATATCATATGCCATTGCTATGGTGCCGGTAGTAATTAATCCCTCCATCTAAAGTGGCACAACTACTGGAAAGTGGCGGTCTCCCCCGGGCGCTAGGCAGAAAACTTAGCGAGACTCCCTTCTAGAAGATACAATCGGCAGGCAGGCCACGCCAAGCGTCGACAGGGAAGCGGAACATTCTCGGCGGGGACCCCAGTGGGGACGCTAGTGAGAAAAACGGCCGATATAGTTGTTGCAAGTTTACCCGAATGTCATTGAAATTTATCCGTAAGTGAAAAAAAGATCAATAGCATTAAATTACATGCATCAAAGAACCCTGGAACAATACACTCCATCTTTTTTCATACCTTTACTACAGCTATTCTGCTAACTTACCTCAAGGCTAGTAGGACTCTATACTGCATTCTCTTTCTGTTACATAATTAGCTGCATTTTCGATTGATTCTAGCATCGATTATGAATGAATCTGATTTTTTCAAGCAGCAAGATATTATCAACAACGATCAGAAGATCGACATTATGAACATGGTTAGCTCGGCTATTGCACCCATAAATGCTGCTCCCAAAATTTCAAATGATATGAAAAGTTCTGCCAATTTCAAACCTATACCATATATTTGCACATATATCCCATACACTGATATCAAACCACCTGATAATGAAGATGCATTTGTACAATCGCTACTACAAGAGGACTATCCGTTTTTGATCCAACGTTCCAAAAGAAACTTGGTATTATCAAAAAGAATGGAGAAATTATTGAAAGAATATTACGAGACAAAAGTAAATAAATTCTCATTTAGCATTACCAGTGCTACTGATAGTAGTTCAAGTAAGTACAATGGTTCAATCAAATCAGTTTCTGATCACTCGCATCATAGTTCCAAAGATCATTCATTGAATACTTCACAAAGATATGCAAAGGATAAAAATTTTTCACCACTAATTTTACAGCAATTTTTGAAAGAAACCCCAGTTAATTTTAATTATAATATGTATCAACCAGAAATGTATTCCGACAATCAAGATCATGAAAAATTTCTCGGTGAAACAGATAATTTGACTTATATGTTTAAAGAAAGCAGACACGATCCAAAAATAAATGGCGAGAGTTTTTTTGTTAATAAGAATAACGCTTTCCAATTTATGAGACATTTTAAACAATTAAAATCAATCAATATTGAAAATAGAAAAATTTTAAATAGGAATAAACTTTGGTTACCAATGGTCAAGAAACCTATGGATGATTTTTTTCACGATAACTTGCATATAATACAAAACTTGAAGAATGATAAATTAGGAGACAACATAGATCCAACAACAACACTCAATTATAAACCTACATCAATGGATCAGTTTAACAAGTTAACTCAATCAAATGATAATTTATCAAATGAAAATATAACCACTCAGGTGGAAATCGATGATGATTTGAATATACGCGTCCATGAATATGTTGGATCGATTTCAAATCCAATGGAAACATATGCAAGAACTCTTGCGAAAATTGATTTCAATTCAACAATTTTAAATACTTCTTATATGCCATCAATTTTTTCAGAGGAAAAATTTCCATCAACGGTTTATCATTGTTCCGTTGGGCTAGGTGATGAGAGTTTCTTAATTGGTGGTTTAATGCCATGTTATAAATATAATGAAGAAGCACCAAATTTAGAAGATTTTATTGTTGATGGTATTGATTATTTGCCACCTCCATTATTAGATAATATGGTGAATAATCCATCAATGATAATGAACCCAAATTTTTATTCAATTTCACATACGACAAATTATGTCACGAAATTAAAAGTTTCTGGTAATATACCACCGCCATTGTTATGTGCCACTGGTTCTGTTTTATCTGACAGGTATATCTTATATTTTGGTGGCTTTGAAATCAAGACAGAATCAACTTTTGACACGAAAACAAATAAATTTCATATTAAGAAAAGGGCACTTATTAATAATGTTGGTTATATCTTAGATACAGTGTCATATGAGTTTAGTAAATTAGAAATACTTCTGTCAAACGAAACAGATAAAATTGGATTCGAAAAATTAACAACTTTTTCTCCAAGATTTGGTCATGTTCAAGTCTCCATCAAGAATAAAAATACTACCACAACTTCGAAGACAAGCAAATTTGGTAGAGATAATGAATCCTTAGCATCAAGCCAAGATAGCTTACTAAACACTTCGATCAATGATTGTAATAATATGAATTCTAGTATAAATAACAACAATAACAGTTCACTAGGTTCAAATAATAATAATAATAATAATAATAATAGTAATAATAACAGTAATAGTAATAACTTAAACATAAACTCAATTATTCTATTCGGTGGGTATAGGCAAGTTAATGATGATGAATATGAAGCTATGAATGACATATGGCAAATTGATGTACCTATTGTAAGCAAGGGTAAGATGAATTACATAAAATTTTCCAATACTACAGTTGCCAAATTGATTGGTAGTGAAGAAACGGACACTTCAGGAGCTCTTTGGCCTAGTAAACGAGCATTTATGGCTTCATACCTTTATCATGGTATCCCAGAATTAAATTATAAGCATATAGAGAGTGAGTTGTTGAATAAACTTGATTCAAATTTTGCTGAATATAACAAACAGATAAAGAATAAAGAATCAATTGAAACTAATAACGACTTAAAAAGCCAATGCCCAATTAATCCTAATGATCTAGAATTTGATTCGTTTGACATGTCATCGTTGTTAAATGATAATGAAAACGTATCTTTGATAATCCATGGGGGTTCGAATAATTTACAATTATTTGATGATATGTGGTATTTCGATTTGACTAGTTACAAATGGGTAAAGATAAATCTTTATGGTAAAACATTTGATGAAGAGAAAAATTGTACTTTACATCAAATCAACTTAAAATTGACATCACATTCTCTGTTGGTAAGAGGTAACTTGTTACTTATCATGGGTGGTATGAATCAACGTGACGTGAACATCTTGTCTGATCCGACAAAGGCGGACAGCAGCAAAGAGGAAGAATATCTTAAAAACGGTACTTTAAGACTAGACGATCTACCCATAATATCGTTCGATCTTTTTTCAAGAACTTTGCTAGAAGGCGAACTTTACATTGACGATAATGACCCCATGATGCCTGAATTTGATAAGATGCGTGTTAAACTAAGCACAAGACTGCATTTGCCCATGATCAACTCATACATTGGCACGCACTTCTTAATGGTAGACAACAGGCTGACCCTAATCAATGGACTGTTGGCCCCAAGAATAACAAACAGAGATATATATTTGAGGGGTACTATTGTCAGCTTAATTATACCAACTTTGAGATTCACATTATAGATTATATAGCAGCATGAATATATATATATTATATTTAAATTTTGTCATTGATAATATTATAAATCAAAAAAAAGATATTACAAAAAAGTGATGAAATAAATAAAAAGATGTGAAATGAAAAATAAAATAAATAAATGAATAAAAGAATTTAATGATGTAGTTCATGAATGGTAGTGAAATTTATGAATATTATTATGTTCATCATCTTTGTGGAACAGTCGTTATAAGCATCCTCCCGGTGCTTTTGAAAAAGCGATATTCCCATGACGGGTGACAAATTGTCAGAAAAAGCTATTCCAACAAAAAATAAAACGTAGTTCATGAGCATTGAATCAATCTCTCCATTATTGATTGACCGATTCAATTAGTTGTTGTACAATATCTGGATTAGATAAAGTTGTGATGTCACCTAATTGGTCTGCTTCTCCAGCCAGAATCTTCCTTAAAATACGTCTCATAATCTTACCAGACCTAGTTTTTGGTAAATCATCAACCAAAATAATTCTTTTTGGTGCCGCAAATGGACCAATTTCCTTTCTTACAGTAATTGTTAAATGCTTCTTGATCTCTGTAATCTCTTCATCGCTTGCATTTGCCCTTGTAGATTTGTTTTTCAAGACTGCAAAAGCTGCTACTGCCTGGCCTGTTAAATCATCATCAAATCCTACCACCGCCGTCTCAGCAATTAACACATCTTCAATCAAAGCACTTTCAATTTCTGCCGTCGACAATCTATGACCAGAAACATTAACTACATCATCCACACGGCCAAGAATCCAGATGTAGCCATCTCTATCTCTAGCAGCACCATCTCCTGTGAAGTAGTAACCTGGATATGGATTCAAATACGTGTCTAAGAATCTATCATGGTTTTTCCAAATAGTGCGTGCAAATGATGGCCAAGCACGTTTAATGGCTAAAACACCTTCAGCATGATCAGTAGTTATTTCTTCACCACTGTTAGGATCTAAAATTACAGGTTCAATACCAAAGAATGGAAAGGAAGCGGAACCAGGTTTCATAGGCGTAACACCACCAGCTAATGGTGTGATCAAATGTGACCCAGATTCAGTTTGCCAATAAGTATCACAAACTGGAATTTCATTTTTACCAATCAATTCGAAATACCATTCCCAAACTTCTGCCGCAATTGGTTCTCCAACAGAACCAAGAACTCTCAAACTTTTCAAAGAATGATTTTCAACGAATGATGAACCATTTCTTTTCAATAATCTCAAAGCAGTTGGAGCAACGTAAAATTGAGTTACCTTATATTTATCTACAATATCCCAATAACGAGAAGCGGTAGGATAAGTTGGTGTGCCTTCGAAAATTGTAGTAGTACAACCACTTAACAAGGGACCATATACAACGTAGGTGTGACCAGTGATCCAACCAATATCGCCCGCTGTGAAAAAGATATCTTCTTTGTGGGTATCAAAAGTGTATCTCATTGATAAGAAGGCCTGTAAAAGATAGCCAGCAGTTGAATGTTGAACACCTTTTGGTGTTCCGGTTGATCCAGATGTATATAGTAAAAATAATGGATGCTCTGAATCAACAGGTTCACATGGGAAATAAGTTTTATATCTTTTCATTTCAGTTTCCCAATCTAGATCTCTATCTTTTTGAATATTAACAGATTTATTATTGGTTCTTTTGTAAACTAAAACTTTTTCAACTAAGTCAATGTCCTTTATGGCATCATCTACAATTTTTTTAGTTTCAATAATTTTACTACCTCTTAATGATTCATCAGTAGTAATTACAACGCGAGAATTAGCATCAATAATTCTATCTTTCAAAGAATGTGAAGAAAATCCGGCAAAAACTACGGAATGGATAGCACCGATACGTACAATTGCTAAAAGTGTGATAAGAGCTTGTGGAACCATAGGCATGTAAACAGCAACGGTATCATTTTTCTTAACATTCAAAGAGTATTTAAGAACTTGTGCCATTTTACAAACTTGTTCTAACAATTCCTTGTAAGTCAATGTGATACATTTATCATTTGGATCATCCGGTTCGTAAATAATCGCTACTTTATCAGGAGTTTCAAAAGCGTGTCTATCAACGCAATTATAACAAGCATTTAATTGACCATTTATGAACCAACCAATGTTTTCAAAACTTGGCAAACCAGTTTTTGGATCTGGGATAAAAGTCATATCAAAATCCTTAAACCAAGTTAAATGTTCCCTTGCTGCTTTAGAATAAAATGAATCAGGATCATTTATTGATTCATTATATAATTTTAAATAATTCTCAAAATTTGTTAAGAATGGTACTGTGGTGACGGATCTTGTTTCATGTTGTTTAATAACTTTAACATTAGTTAAATGCTCATATTTATTGGTTCTTTGATTGGTTTGTTCCGATTCGTTCTCAATCGGATCTGCTGCGCCTAATTGTCTTTTCAAATTATCTACAATGTTATTAGAAATTTCCTCCTTTTTAGGAGTTACAATTGTTTCAGAAGGCATAAGTAATAGTTTAATAGCTTAATGATTTGACTTTATTTAATGACAGATACAATAGCCGTGTTTGTTTATTTATCCTTGAATGACAATAATTATTTGAATGAAGGTTAGGTCAATTCTATCCGAAGCAAAAAAAAACAACTTACGAAGACTTTTCTTTTCCTTTAATAGTTCAAATATTAATAAGATAAGACTTCAATACAAGCGATAAAAATAAAAATTGGAGATTAACCAGGTATTTCTTCACGCTTTTATATTTTTTTCACAGCTGAAAATGATCAAATTTCAACGAAATAGCCGCCAGAATAGTTTTAATTGGATAAATTAATCGAAGGTCAAATTCAACAATCCGAGAATAGTCGGTTTAATGGGAAGCATCAAAACTATGATTCAAAAACTTAAATTCATTATTTGCACCAATAATAATTTGACTAATGGAACCCCAATTATTGTTGAATCCGGAATTGCGGAAACGAAAATTTCAAAATTGGGTACCCCAGCTTCAATTGATGACATAATCGGCAAGAAAATTTCACAATTTTTTCCATAAAAACAGATTACGTAAGGCCTCGGGAAACTTTCAAAAAGTGAAGGCACAAATGATTACGAGGTTTGTTACCCCGCTATTTTCTCTCCAAAATTTATTTGGCCTTTTTTTGGCAAATTTCGTGGATATCTGTGGTTTCCAAATCAAGCAACATCAATTTCCTGTTTGGGACGGTATCTATAAATAATTGGATGGCTTAGTTCTTTTGATTCAAGAAAAACAATGATTAATTATTGACAGCATTGGAACATGTGGAGTAGTGTTTGTCCATACGTAATTACATACCCTTCCATAAACAACAGTATTTAAATATTTAACTGATAGTATTTTTATTTACTTTTTTATGTTTATCCACTTTCTTTGACCAAGTAACTTTGAGTATATTTGTACTAAGAGATTACCTTCAGTTGATTTTCACACAATAGTATATAAGTTAATCTTGACGAGTATATTTTTAGTGTCAATCAGGAAACATCTACCATTCGACACAATAGGCAAACACTGTTGCTCTTTTTTTTCTCGACTCATCTCAAAATAATTTCTTTTTTGTTGAAATCCACTTTTTCTTTTATTTTTTTTTTTCAAATTTCAATTTTCGAGTCAATCATTTACATTTGATCGATTCACTATTTTTCGAAAACGTTTCATAAACTATATTCAAATCATTATAACATAGATAATTCTACTATAGTTCCTATTGCTATAACATAATATTATTCCCTTCATAACCAATTTTTGCATATAAGACAAGCGAATATCGATAAAAAGCTTTGTAACACAATGAAAATATCCAATTTTAAACCATTTTGGTTCTTAATTTGTGTTTTTGCTCTCAATTTTAATTATTTCACAGTAGCCGATGATCAGCAAGATACTACTACGTCAGCTTTGGAGGCTACGGCTACGGCTACATCTTCCAGCTCTTCCAGTTCATCAAGTTCTACTTCCACAGCTTCTGCATCAGCCATTTCTAACTCAGGTGGTTCAAATTATTTGAAAACTTCGTCTTTGTTGACTTGTATGGATAATTCTGCATTTACAGCTTCATTTTTTGACGTTAGATATTACCCACATAACAAGACTGTTGTTTTTGATATAGATGCTTCCACTACAATTAGTCAAAATATTACAGTAAGAGCAGAGATTATAGCGTATGGGTTAAAAATTATGAATATGGATTTTGATCTTTGTTCATTAAATCAACAAGGTGTCTGTCCATTATCACCAGGTAGAATAGATATTCAATCTACCTATGAAATTGATTCTGATCAAGTTAATCAAATTCCTTCAATCTCATATACTGTACCTGATTTGGATGCTCAAGTCAGAGTCGTAGTGTATGCTGCAAGTGATGTAAATAAAGAAACACCATTAGCTTGTGTTCAAGCTGTTTTAAGTAATGGTAAAACTGTTCAAACTAAATATGCTGCTTGGCCCATTGCAGCAATTTCTGGGCTAGGTATCCTTACATCTGGGTTTGTTTCAGTTATTGGTTATAGTGTTACAGCAACACATATTGCATCAAATTCAATTTCTTTGTTTATTTACTTCCAAAATTTAGCCATCACTTCAATGATGGGTGTATCCAAAGTACCACCCATGGCTGCCGCATGGGCACAAAATTTTCAATGGTCAATGGGTATTATAAATGCTAAATTCATGCAAGATATTTTTGATTGGTATGTTCAATCGACTAAGGGTACCTCCACAGTTGTTGTTGCAAATAAGAATATTTTATCCTTATCTGTTCAAAAGAAAAGAAGTCAAATTATCAACTTAATGAAAAGAGGTATTTCATTAGCAAGTTCCAGTGATTATAATTTTGATACAATCTTAGATGATTCTGACTTATATACCACAAATGAAAGAGATCCAGATAATTATTCCACAAAAATTATTGTCCTTAGAGGTATTCAACGTGTAGCATATTTAGCTAATATTGAATTATCAAATTTTTTCCTTACTGGTGTCGTATTTTTCTTATTTTTCCTTTTCGTAGTGGTTTTTTCATTAATATTCTTCAAGTCATTATTAGAAATATTGACTAAAGCTGGTATTATGCCAGAGACATCGAATTTTTTTCAATACAGGAAAAATTGGGGATCTATTATACGAGGTACTTTATTTAGATTAGCAATTATTGCATTTCCACAAATTTGTTTATTAACAATTTGGGAATTTACTCAAGTGGATTCACCAGCTATTGTTGTGGATGCAATTGTTATTTTAGTCATTTTCCTTGGATTGTTATGTTATGGTACTATCAGAGTTTTATTAAAAGGTACTGAATCTATTAGACTGTACAAAAATCCAGCATATTTATTATATGGTGATACTTCATTTTTGAATAGATATGGGTTTCTTTACGCGCAATTCAAAGCAGATAAATTTTGGTGGTTATTACCACTTTTAATTTATTCATTTTTAAGATCATTATTTGTTGCTGTACTACAAGAACAAGGGAAAGCGCAGGCAATGATTATTTTTATTGTGGAGTTATTTTATTTTGCAGCTCTTTGTTATATTAAACCGTATTTGGATAAACGTACAAATGTTTTCAATATTGCCATTCATGCAGTTAATTTGATTAATTCATTATTTTTCCTTTTCTTCAGTAATCTTTTCAAACAACCACAAGTTGTTTCATCAGTTATGGCGGTTATATTATTTGTTTTGAATGCTGCATTTGCACTTTTCTTATTAATTTTCACCATTGTAACATGTACGTTAGCATTAATACATAGAAATCCAGATGTTAGATACCAACCAATGAAAGATGATCGTGTATCATTTATTCCTAAAGTAAATAATGGTGACGGTATGATTGATTATAATAATGATAAATCTGAAGCAGAATTATTTGAGTTAAGACAAGCTGTACTGGACACCAATGAAACTGAAAAGGAGAGACAGTTACGTGATGGTGCAATGAATAAAGGATTACTTTTTGATGATGAAGATGAATTAATGAGCTCATTGAGTGGAGGTAATGGTACTGGTCAAAAATCTAATTCGCTAACAAAAATGAATTCCACTAATGATTCATTTGAATTTGTTCAACAGCAGCCGTTATCAGTTGTTGGTAATCAAAGTAACTCATCACCAATGACTAGCAATAAGATAGCTGGCAGTTCTATGTCAAACCTTTTGACAAGTAATACAGAATATGGTAATAATAATAGTAATAATAATGCTACTAATAACTATAATAATAATAATAATAATACTAATAGTTTACGCAAGCCAGAGACAAGTTTTTACAGTAACAATCATTCATATTCCAGAGATTTCTTATAACGATCATGTATAATAGTTATAACAGTATCAAAGCCGAAAAAAAAATGATAAAATAAAATAAGATTACATTCGTCAATTCCGAAGTACAATTAATATATATTATATATATAAACAAAAAGTTGTAGTTATACTGTATCATATGTATATATTCAAAATGTTCCAAAAAGTACAGTTTATGAAGAGGCTTGTGATTGCTGTTTTCGATCAACAGGTGAATGCAGACAGAAATATGTAACAATGGCAAGCTAAACTATTACATGAGAGAACGATGCATGAATAAAAAGTGTCATGAACTGTGCAAGAGAGGAGTTCGAGGCGGGGTAGTCGGTTCTTTTCAAGGCGAATATATGAAAGAGAAAAATGACGTGGCCAGAAACCGTCAGAGCAAATAAAAACTGTACGTTTTAGCAGCTGAAGGGGAAAAATCAACAAAATTGTACGAATCCAAAGGAACTGAGAAAGGGCGAAAATACTTGTCTTTCCGGAAGTGATCAAAAGACTGTGTGTAATAGATTTGATATATATTGGAGTGAAATTTTTATGTATTTAAAAAACTGTCTCATAGGCATCTTCGGATAGTTACGCATTATCGCCGCTGATATTGGCTTTGAATGGTTTGAATAATTATCTGTTGGGAAAAAAGAAGAGTGTTTTACTCAACAAAAAATGAAAAGTCATGAAAATAATCTAGCGAATATTACATGCCGGTGACGCAATCTGACACATTTTTTTGTCTCAAACAGTTGGAATGCAATTTGTCTTTGATTAACTTTGGGATTTAGAACCTTGAAATTTTGACATATTTTTCGTTTAGTTAATGAATAGAGATTTTTATCGATTAATCTAAGCCTGTCTTTATTTTTGTCCTTCCTGAAAAGTCCAGCTTTGTCCGCACATAGTTGTCCCGCGTTGCTCGCTAATGTCAAGACAATTGAAATTTGTCAAAAAATTTCAAGACACACCACACCGGTAATCAATGGAAAAACAATAGCCACACACCAGGAAGCTTTTCTGTTATTGTAAATTTTGTTAACGCGGCGAATTTGTTTTCTCATTAGTTGAAGCATTTGTCCACTGCATGGAGTTTGGTTTTCTCTTTGCCCCACCCACTTTTCTTCGAAGGTGAGTTCTTCCGCCTTTTGAGTCGCCGCTTCACGGAAATGCCGTAGCCCAATTTTTTTCTGCAATTTTGAGTCAATTTCGATATTTTTTCCGATTCTTTTATCAAGACTAAAAAAAAAAATAGTATTCATTTTTATTATCCGACATACAACTTAACACCAATTGTTTAACTTGTCATCGCTCAATTTAAGTTTAGTGTTGTCTTGTTGATAATAACAAAATCACTCTACAATTATAAAAGCAGGGATAACAGAATAAACACAAGAGGAAAGAAACTTTTATCAATAGAATTGAAGATCATGTCATCTACTTCAAATGATGCTAGTCCACTACAGAATTCTCCAAGTGTTAATAATATCAATACCACAAATACCACCTCTAATATGCAAAGCCCTCCTAATATAATAAAAAATAACTTTGATATTAAGAAGAGGAATAGAATTTCGTTTGTTTGCCAAGCTTGTAGGAAATCTAAAACAAGATGTGATAGGGAGAAACCCGAGTGTTCTCGTTGTGTTAAACAAAATATTAAATGTATTTATGATGAAGCAAAGCAAGCTAAACCAAGAATTCCAAATAAGGATGCAACTATCGCTAAATTAGAAAAAGATGTCAAATTTTGGCAAAATAAAGCTATGAAATTGTTGGGTCAACAACAAGAAATGATGCAAGATATGAAAAGATCTCACCTCCAGCTAAATACCAGTAATGACAGTGCCAGTTATGGTGGAAAAAATGATATTAATAATAATAATAATAATAATAATAATAATAATAATAATAATACCATTAATGGTAACACGAACGTTTCTTCAGATTTTAATACCAGAAAAAACTCAACTGTGTTAAGTTCGAATAATTTTACTAATAATAATAATGGTTACACCTCACATGGTGCTACAAATTCACAAAATGTTACAAGAAACGGTTCAATAGTTAGTAGTGTAATAAGTACTGGTAGTTATCACAGTCACATAAATGAATCGGCTCAATTCAATAATAATTCTGAAAGCCACAATAAAGCTAGGCTATTAGATAACTCTAATAAACAGCATAGTTACGATATGGTATCACCAAATGAATTTGTTCAAAAAACTAGAAATGTTAACAATAATGATGATGATTATTTAAATGATATTGAAGTCAATTTATATAAAGATCATCCTACCATGATTTTTAGTAAAGTAATGAAACATGATGTTAAGCCACTATCTGAGAATTACATAATGTTACAAGATAAATTCATTTCATCATGTATAGCATCAGTATTTTTAACTTCTTCATCAAATGATTCAATGATCCCCGCACTAACGGCAAATGCAAATATATCAAGAGCCAAACCGAGCGTTAGAGATAATGTCACGAAATTGAAAAATTCTTTAATAAGTAAATGTAAGGACCCTGAACAAAGAGCAAGAATCAGCAATTTTACAAATAGGATCTTACAAAATACAAACTCTTCTAGAAGTTTGAAAATTGGTATGATATTATCAATGCTTTATAATACTATTGGTCATCAATATCTTGAAGATAATTGCCAATCTGATGGTTCCTATAGTGAACTGTTACAATCTTTCATCAATGAGTTTACTAAACTATTGCCGCCGTACGATATTATACAAAATTATAAAAGCCATTTTTACGAATATATTTATCCAAATTTACCCTTCTTATCTAAGCAACTTTTTGAAGAATCTATAACAGAAACTTTAACCATTGATCCAACAGATAAAGAAAAGATTAAATTAAATTTAGGTAAATCACATCTAAGGGAAAAAATTGAAAATTTATCATTGTTACTAGTAATTTTAAAGATTTCATACATTTCAATCAAATATATTTTTATTAATGAAGATAATACGCAGCCAGTAAATAATGAAAAATCAAATCAGAAAAGTGTTTATGTTTCACAAGAGCAATTGGATAAATATCCAATTTCGAATGATTTCATTTTATTGGCACAACAATGTTTAGCGTCAGAAAATTGGTGTTCTTGTCCCAATGAGAATATTATTTCATGTTTATTATATATTTGGTCATATTTTGCTTTTTCACCAGAAGAAGGTGATTTCTTCTTAGAGCATCCAACTGATATCATTAGTAGTCTAATTATGATGTTAGCAACATCAATTGGATTACATCGAGATCCAGATGACTATCCACAATTGAAAGATGAAAGTTTATCTGATAAGAAATTACTAAATCATAGAAGATTACTTTGGGTTTCTGTAGTAGGTGTCTGTTCATTTGAATCAACTTTAAAGGGTAGACACCCATTGTTGACCGATGATTTAATGTCATCATTTATCGATATTAACGTACCAAACACATTAAAGAGCTATATGGAAAGAGTGAAAAGGGATATGTGTGAAGAAAATGGTGATATCTTATTGAGTATCCATGAATTAACTGCTAAAAGAGCACATTTTTCACTTTTGCTATCTGAATTAGATAATTTAACCATGTCATATAATCAAACCTTTTCGCTTAGATACATTGAATTATCAAGAGAAAAAATTGAAATATTTATGGAGGAAAACTTTACTTTATACGAAGCAAAAAATAGTAAGATAAGAAAAATCCTTAAAACAAGTCCTGTTTTCCTCTATAATAAAAACTCCAATTCATTACAAGTTAGAATTATGGGTAAATTGGTATTTTTAAGAACGTCTGCTGCTCTTTTGCTTCATTTTGAAAGCGGTGCTAAAAACGATAAAAATTTACTTGGCTATTACTATAAATATTTAACACAAACTTTATTGGATGCCCTACAACTTTTAAGAGTCTTTACTGATTTCCTCAATGGCGCATACACAAATTTTCTTTCAAAGAATACATATTACAACGTCACCAAACTGATTCAATTAGGTTTGCCTTCAGTGCTATTCACCTTAGTTGGTATGATTGTTAGATTAGCTGTGGCTTGTGAAAATATAACCATAAAGTATAGACAACGTATGCAATCTAAAACAGAGCAATTTTCCCCAACTTCAGATGAATGTACTAATTTAAACATCGTATTCGAGCACTTAGTATTCATCAAAGAAGAACTGACTACAATGATCGAAGCATTATACAAAGCTGCATCTGTAAATTTGAGGTTTACTTATTTTTCAGTTTTTAAGTTATTTGCTGTCTTTGATGTTATCATGTTACGAATCAAGAATGGAGATATCTGGTTGGCTATTTGTCAACTAGCAAAATTGAAAAATATTCATTCAAAAATTATCAAGAATTTACGAATGACAATGAGTGTTCAAATCGATAAAGGTGAGGAATTAGTAAATGATTTAAGAGAAATTAATTACATTACAGATATTCCAGTTCCTGACGTAAGAAACCTTTGTAAAGAGGTTCATAATCTATTTTCCATAATTTCTATACCAGCAGATTTGGAATCATTAAAGAAAAACCTATGTGCTCCACCTTCTGTTTTACAAACATTAAATTACCAGCAAATATCAATCAACTCGCCGCTTTCTTCAAATCCGTCCAATGGAGATACCAACAGAAATCCTAGTATTACAAACATGGTCGGGCCAGTCAGTCGCCATTTACCACCTACCCAAGCTCCACACAATACTCCATCATTCAGTCACAATGAACATCAGCAATATAGGCAGCCACTTACTTTACCTTCTCCATATCCTACTCAAGGTCAAATAAATAATATCAATAATAATCTTGTCCAAACATTACCATTGAACACGAATCCTGGAAAAGTTCCAAACTATGATTTCCAGCACCAAATTAATGGCCACGGAAATAGCAAGCATAGCCTGCAAAATAATCACTTGCTTCAAGTCGTAAACAATGAACTTAATGAAAGCAATCATAATAGTAGAAGTAATGCTACTAGTAATGATGATAACATTAATTATAGCAGTAGTAGTAGCAGTAGTAATGTTACTTCTTTGAATGGTACTAACGGCCAATCTGCCAACACACGCAGCAACTCTCACATTTTTCCTCAAGTGCATATGGATAATCAAAATTTGTTATATCATCATAATGGAGTACATGATGGTACTAATCATTACCATTCAACTATCCCCTACATTCCATATGGTCCAACACATACAAATAATCATTACCATAATACTAATAATGTTTCAAATAATATGAACCTCAATAATAGTCTCATTAATCATGGTATTACTTATAATGGTCAAGATATTCATAATAATCATACTAATTTGAATTTAAATAATGATCAAGCACAAGCAAATCATTTCAACTCACTTAATAGTGATAGTATTGCTAATAGTTTTGTAGAGAGAGCTAGGGGTCAAACAAATAATGATAGTCATAATTCATTTGGTGGATTAGATTTATTTGATTATGATTTCCTTTTCGGTTCTGATTTAATGTGAAAAGTATCTCGAATAACTTGCATAATATAATGATATAATTAATAATGACTTAGATGCATATAGGAAATGATCGGATCAAAATGATTCCTAATATAGTACACAAATACAAGTAAATTTACAGATAATGAATATATATTTATATTTTCTTTTCGTTTAGTGTTTTTTGATTAAGTCATGGCAGCAGTTTCGTTAACTTTCTTTCGCCATTCGATTTACGAGTTTATGCTTAATGCTTATTTAATTGGTTGTTGATGAATTTGAAAAGTGTGAAAGATAACAATGATACAAATCCAATAGTTGATCCTGCAATTACTGCTGCTTGTCTGTAATCTATGTCGTTCAATGTACTATTGTCTTCTTCCAAGAGATCAGGTGTATTATTTGCGGGTACTAAAGCAGCTTCTGTTATCTTGATGAATAATTCGTTTAACGAACTTAACCATTTAGCGGAAATATGTAGTGGATGACTAATATACATATTTTCACAAAATTGATCAGGCTGTACCATACAACGTTGTCTTTGTTTATCTAAATCAGCTTTTAAACCAACAAAAATGATGGGTAATTCTTTGATATATTCAAATTGATGTAATATATTAGTTAAAAATGAGAAAGAGTTTGGGTCACTTGAATCATAAGTTAATAATATGACATCGTAGTTAATTAATTCCTGTTTATTTTTCAAGATATTATCTTGTAATTCACCTAATTCTTGTAAAATTAGATAATATTGTTTGCCACCTTTCAATTCTAAACTATTTACAGCCATTTGTGGTTTTAAAGTTGGTGAATAATTATTATTTAAATTTCTACCTAAAAATTTTTCTAATAATGAAGTTTTACCACAAAATTTTTTACCCAGGAGTAAACAATTGAAAACTTTCCTATCATTAACTTTTGATCTATAAAATTTACCTGAACGTCTTCTATATCTTCTTGATTTAGTGATTGTTAAAGCTAATCTTGCATCTTCTTCGAAACCGAAATAAACTAGATATTCAGTGACTATATTAAAATCAATAAAAGTTGTCATTGCCCATTGTGCTAACCAACCTTGTAAAGTGACGAATCCACGTTTATTGATCACTGTTGAGTAAGGAAAATTTGTGGAAGACCATAATTTGGGTATCCCCGGAGTTG
The DNA here is from genome assembly GCA_030462875.1 of Grigorovia humatica. Taxonomy (NCBI): domain Eukaryota; kingdom Fungi; phylum Ascomycota; class Saccharomycetes; order Saccharomycetales; family Saccharomycetaceae; genus Grigorovia; species Grigorovia humatica. Next base: position 13,022 of record JAMSGM010000103.1, on the reverse strand, counting down.
TTCTAAATAATGATAATAATTCATTATCATCTAAACCACCGTCTTTATCCTTATCGAATCTTATAAATAAATCTACAAGAAATCGGTAACCCTTCGGAGATAATTCTACACTTGATGAAAAAGGTAAGTTTAGTTTTGGATGTAACACAGAATCATCTATTGATAAAGAATCAGTGTATTTAAATGCTCTTAATATGCCCCAAATAGTTTCATGTCTACCCTTTTCTGCATACATTTTATTTAATTCTAAGAATCCATCGAATGTGATACCTTTATTTGGAGTATAAAATGAAGTTAACAATTGATCATTGTCCATGGATAAAGTTAAACTTAAGAGTAATTGTTTGATATTTTCTAATTCATTAAGGTTAATATTTTGATGGAAACATTTAATTTGTAGATAATTGAATTCATCATCATTTAAGAATCCATCTTGATCTAAATCCGCTAAGAGGAAAATTCTTTGTAGTGCGTCCTTAGCCAATGGTTTTAAATCACCAATTCTTGCATCAAATAATGGAGCAATGGGGCAAATGATTGTTCTTTGGCAAAGATAAAAAGTTTGAATGACATTATATTTATTCTTAGCAGATGTCTTGATGCAAGTTTCAATTTCTTTAAATTCCATTAAGATTGGTATAAATTCCTCATCTTCCACTTTGGTATTAGATGTCGTATCATCTAATAAATCATCGCATTTATTTTTGCATAGGATTACTGGTATGTTTAACCCCATAGATCTAAACATAGTCATCCAATGGAATGAGATACGTTCATAGGATTCATGATCGCTATAAACAAGCCAAATGACGTCAGCTAGTTTCAGGTTGTTTTTCAAACTGAGCAAGTCTTCGTTGTTTGTATCGATTAGGATGGTATTATCACAGATCGCCGAGCCATCAATGGTTGGTATAGAGTCCTTGGAGATAGTTAAGGGCATCAAAACGTCTTGTAAATTCGTTACAAACTCATCTTTCAAGAGAGACAGAATCAAGCTTGTCTTACCGACGTTGTCGTCACCACATATGACGATCTTGACAGTTTCCTGGAACATGAAAGAGTCGTTACAACGAAGAGCTAGTTAGTCATTAAAGGTTGAAAAAAAACCCAAAATGAAAAAAAAACGATGAGCTTCGAAAATTAATGGAAAGAAATTGGGACCGTAGATGGAAAGGGAAGGGTGTTACAGGTCAGGAATGCGTCAATGTTTGGCGTGAACTGGAACGTATTTGGTTTTGCAATTGTTTCAGATGTTGTTCCAAGTTGTCTATCCTTGTCTCTGCGACTTTCTGGTCCAATTTGCGTTTTTCACGTTCCATTTGCCATCTTCTCTGCAATTCATCTATTCTCAGTTGGTTGTCGATCTGTTGCTGGGTACTTATTTCACCCAAGGGGGATGTGTTTGTAGCGATGAGTAATTTGATGTACGAGTTTATGATAGATTCCAAAGCTGATTCGATGAATTGTAACAAGGATTCGAATTTCGGCTCGATATTTTTCAGCAAATTCTGACCTAATGAATTATCAATCAAACGTAATTTCTTGAATGAATGGTTGATAGAATCCTGTTGTAATATTTTTTGCAAAATATGGAAAATATTTTTCAAATGAATAGAGATTGTCTTTTGGAAAGATATTATATTTAATTCATTTCTGGAGATAATTAATTGTTCTCTTTGTAAATCGTGTAAAAGGTTTTCGTTATCATTTTTAAGTGATTTGATTAATTCGATTTGTTTATTTGAATCGTTAAAATTTGACTTTAACTGTAATTTTATGTCGTTTAAATTTTGTGTCAAATGATGAATTAAATCTTGCGGAAGAGTTAATTGGGATAACTTATTGTCAATATTATCTTGTAAAGAGTGGTAATTTTGTAAAGAGAGAGCCTTGATCTGTTCAGTAAGCTCATTGATGGGTAATTTATCATTGGATTCTTTTTCCAAAAGTGTTTCACTTAGTGTTAGTAATAAATTTTCTAAATTGACTAACTTACTGTTATAATTATTGTTGTCATTTGAATTGAAAATCTTACTACTTTCGATAATGGGTAAAATTTTGGATTCATTATCAGAATCCAAAATTTCGTTGTCCATTGGTGTGGTATTCAATTCTGACGGTATGGGATCAACAACAAATTTTTCCTTCTTTGGCATATAGTGATCCTGTTGTTTGTCAATTGATTGTAAATTGTTTAATAAATTTTGTGTATTAGATAAAGTTCTTGTGTTTCGACTATGCCAATTACTAGGTACTGATTTCATCAATTCCAATTGTCTTGAATGTAAATGTCTTTGTTGCTCAAATTTAGTTTGTATTAAGTTCTGCAAATTTAATGAAACAGCCAGTTTAGCGTTAATATCTTTGATGAATTTGTCATATTGCTCTTGCAAGAAGTCGAAAAGGTTATTCAACTTGGCATCGTGCAATATAGAGTCATCATTGTGTTTGTTGTGTTGGAAAAGCTTAGCCACTTCGTCGTTGATAGTTTGTAGCTTCAAATTTATGAATGGCGAGTCGCGATCCTTTATATCTTGCAAATGGGGGCCACCATGGACTATGAATTGGTCCAAGATAGTATTGCAGAGCTTATTAAGCGCATCGTGGTCCTTCAAATGTTCGTCTGTCATGTTCAATGTCTGCTGGTAGTCATCTTGCAAGATGGAGTATTTCTTCTGCAAGACAGTGTGCTCGTCTCGCAGGGCGTCCAGCTGTTCCTGGCAGCTGCGGTACTGTTCGTCCTGGCCCAGAAGCTTCAGCAGCTGCTGGTAGAACGTGCTGTTGGCGCCTGTGTGGTCCATGTTAATGTTCTTGACGATCTCTTCCAGAGCGGTGCAGCGGACCTTGTAGTTCGCCAGCTGGGCCCTCAGGGACTCCAGGGTCTGTTCGTGGAGACGTAGGGGCTCCCCCGCAAGCGGCTCGAAGGCGATATCTGGTATGGAGTTGTTCATGTGCTTGTTGTAGTGGCTGGATTGTGTTTATTGTATACTATATATAATATTAGATATATAGATAATAGATTATACTATGTACAGGAAGAAACGACGTCTATTTGGCCTTTGTGACCAATTGCAGACCGTGCCAGCTGCTGATCTCCTCGGCGAGGATCTCGTTGACCATACGGTGTTGCCGCATGGTGTTCAGCCCGGTAAACCTGTCTGACTGCACAAAGATGCTGAACATGGACCCGCACCCGCCAGAAACGTCCTTCACGTCCAGCTTGCTCGGCTGCAACGCCCTCTGCAACTTCTCAGCCACGAGCCGCTCCATCGCCGTGCGTGCTGGGCCACTGCTGAACCGTCTTAACAACATCCTACTACTTCTTGTAGTTCTAATCATATATAATATTATAATATATTATAATATCATAATTCTACTATATAATAACAGTACTATCACCCAATGATCTACTCCATCTGGATCTTCAACAGACATTGCAACTGTGTCTACAACCAGGAATGGACCCTTGCAGGCGGCAAGACATCCATCATCAACAACAAACAGAACGACGAAACTGGTAAACTGCTGTATGGTCTAATATACTCATTGCGATCCATAAGTGAGAAACTGGCAAACAACAACAAAGTTCATACGATCTCGATGGGTACATTTAGAGTCCATCTCTACGAGACTGCTACTGGCCATTGGTTTGTACTCTTGACAGATTTTGTACAGGACGATTATAAACCCGTCTTGCAGTACATTTACACTAACATTTATTGTAAATACGTGGTGAATAACTTACTCTCACCATACGATTACTCTTGGAAATCCACAGAACAGAGGGGGCAAGGTACCAAGAGAATAACCAACAGAAAATTTATCACCACTTTAGAGCAATTTCTAAGGCCAATGTTATAAAATATGTATCATGATAGTCATTTATACAATAACAATATACAAACTTTCCATATTTTGTTAAATCTATATTTACTTTATCCTGTATCAAATTTATATTTATATATATATATATGTATCTATGTATCTATTTACATGTTATCGAACAATAAATCTGTCCAAAATTCATCATTTAATGCATTATAACCCATGGCTAACGAATTAATATCGGTCAAATAGTCATTTATATTATCATTACTTATCGTAGGTGAGGATTCGTTTAATAATGGAGTGCCATCATTAATAAAGCTTTGATTATTACTATTATTATTATCCAATGCACCCCCAGTAAGTGATGTATCAGTATCATTAAGTAATTTCGTACTACTATCATTAAGAATATCGTTTACAATACTATTCCCACTTTTCACTACACCATTATCATCACCATTATCATTATTATTATTACTCGTAACAACACCATTTCTAATTAACCTACTATCAATAGAAGTTCTCATTTTATTGCCCAAGGGAGGCCTAGACTCTAAGAATTTTTCATTAAATTGTAATATTCCTCTTTCTTCATTAGATTCAGTCTTTTCTGCTAAATCTGTTACTTTAGTAGCATAACTCTCACCATATAATGCAACAACATATTGAAATTTTAATAATGCTGTATTAAACGGATATAATTTGGAGGCTTCTTCTAATTTTTTAGATACTTGTTTCACTGTACTTATGGTATCTTCTGTATAATCAATTAATTGATGGAATGGTGGTAATGCGACCACAATATATCTGAGTTTAAGTATTAACATCCCAACAGTATAAATAATACGAGAAAAGTGGTATAAGGGTAATGATGCTACCACTATTGGTGGCATTTTCAAAAAATTTGCTAATGATAAGGAACAACATTCATAACATTTGAAAAATGAATGCTTAACATTAATAGGTAAATCCATTTCCATACATTCTTTAGCGGTACCCTTATATAACTGACTTAAAAATTTCGTTAAAGTGTATTGATGTAAATATGCCTCCACTGAATAATAAAATGATAATATACGTATACGATGCGATGGTATTTGTGAAAATAATGTATCCAATTCTTTCTTATATTTGACTAGCAATTTTGATGTATAACCTTCTAATATATCATTAAAAATTTGATCATCTTTTTCAATATTACTCATTTCATGAAGATGAATATGAATCTTCTCTAATGAATGATTTAATTTAGCGAAAACTATTAATGCATTTTTCTCTTCAATAATTCTCTTATCATCATTTGTTATTGGATTTTCACTTATTTTCAGTATTTTATTTTCAATAGCTCTTATCGCACCATCATGTAATTTAGACCAACGTGCCATTGCATTCTGTCTTAAATAAATTGATATATTTAATGATGAAATATAAACTGCTAAACTTAATTCTGGTCCATTTTCAACTTGTTCCAATGGTGTCTTTAATAATGGTCTATATTTATCTGGATCTTCATCATCAAACATACCAAATGATCTGTTAACACCTGTAGGACCTAAATCTTTTGTCAAACAAGTACAAATATAATTAAATAAATGATAACGTGTCTTTTGTGACCATTCCAAAAAATTATACCACATACATAATGTTACCAATGCTTCAATGACTTCCACAGATTTATTATTTAATTTAAAAATTTGCATTGAAATCAAATTTATTACAAAACTATCTAATCGCATTGCTGTATCTCTAGTGGAATCATTTTCTGTAATAACCACTGACACAATTGAAACAATTACTGAAAACAAAATTGGCTTACTTTGTCTTAATTCTTGAGCACTAAATGTTTCTGGAATACCTACAAATGATGATCTATTATATCCCATAATATGTTCACGATAAATATCTAATCTTTTCTGTGCTTCATCCATAGAAATTATACCAATAGAGACAGGATCTGATATAGTAGGTAAGAACATACTATTTTCAACTAATTTATTCCATTCATTAGACCAAACACTAAATCTTTGTGATATATTTGTTAATTTATCCTTTAATAAGATTAATAATGATCTTAAACTCTTCTTGAATGCATGATTCATATGACATTTTGCTTTACCACCTTTCTTTAATTTAATTCTTTTGGGGAAAACTAGTGAATCATGTCTTTCGAGATTAAATCTGGAATAACTATTCCCACCATTATTGTTATTGTCATTGTTACTGTTATTATTATTATTATCATTTGATGGGAATGATAATTTTGACATTCGAGGTATATATTGTGGTGATGTTAATACAGAACTAGTATTCGCATTGACCAAATTGTCATTTACATTGTTTAAATCAATTTGTGAAGAATCAGTTGATATTGGTAACCAATTGTTGGTGTTTCCATTGTTTGTATTAAGAATAGTATTATTTATGTTGGTCTTATTGCCAATAAATGATGGAGCAAAATTTTGTTGTGATTTAACTTTTTGTAAATCAGTTAATTGAGTAACAGTATTAGATTCATGAATAACATTTAATTTAGATAAATCAGAGATTGATAAATGAGTTGATGACTTCTTCAAATTTGTTGAATTATCAAGGAAGTTATTTGTATTGATATCATCGAATGGTCTCTTTTGAGTAAGATTGACCATCGATGAGGAATATATAGGTATTTGTTCCACTGGGGAAACTAAATTACTATTTGATTCAGTATTTTCATCCATATTTATATTCGCACCAGGAGCTATATCCATATTTGGTTCTGTTTCTGCATTAGAATTCATGTTTATATTATCGTTGTTCAAAGGTGTTGAATCTGGGATGGAATTGAATGCTCCATCCTGTTGTTCAGCAGATTTATCTGATTTTTTATTACTTTTCCTTTTCCTTGTCCTCCTAGATAAATCAAAAGTACACTTCTTCTTATGTCTTAAACAACGTTGACATGGTTTAAGATAAATATTATTATTGTCGCTGGGTACACATTTTTGTTTTAAGGTATGGCAACCGACGCAGGCAAAAGTATTTCTTTTACTCTTACCAGTCAGTGTGGTTTCCAACTTAGTTGGAGTGGTCAATCTAGGGTCATCTTGCACTACACCTTTAATTACAGTAACTAATAAATCAGCTGAATCAGTATCGGCACCATTCATGATCTCTCAAATATGCTTACAGTAAAGCCTTGTTATCGCAGAACAAATTACTTGAGCCGTTAGAAACAGACAACAAGGAATAAAAGCAAACCTAGTTCAAGCACAGCAAATAACAAAGGCTCTGTAATAGACACAGTCCGACAGGTACCAAACACGGCGAGAAAGAAGACGAAACAGAAGAGTGTTCTTCAGTAGTGATGATATAACTCATTGAAGGAAAAATCAGAATTTCAATATTTGGAAAAAAATCGAAAAACGCAGATGGCGATGAGGTTTCGATTGCTTCTTTGGAGAGGGACAACTGTATAGTGTGGTTAGTATATACTCTTGTACATACTGAGGGTTGCGTGTGTGTATGCAATGGCTGTTGGATAGCTAGCGTCTTGTTTGGTGGCGGCCGCGGCTGTCGCTCAGGACTTCACGCATATCCCGGCACCTTCTTTCAAGGTTTCCAGACGCTCGATGTTCTCTGTTTGCGGCGACGTTGGAAATGGCAGCGTCTGTGGAGTGGCTGTCTTGGCGGTGCTGGCAGGGTCAGCAGCTTTGGCTCTGTTGTGTGTCATGTGGCTCTGCACCAAATGACCCGCTGCCAGTGCGGCACATAACGACAATTCTCCCGCCATAACAGCCGAGGCGACGATTCTTGCCAGTTGTCTAGCATTCTTCCCCGGTTCTGTTGGATGTGGTCCGCGTACACCTAATAAATCTAACATAGCACTCTGTGGCTCTAATATGGTACCGCCACCAATGGTCCCCACTTCAATACAGGGCATCGATACGGATATTTGTAAATCACCTTGTTCCGTTTTCTTCATCAATGTAATACAGTTTGAACTCTCCACATTTTGTGCTGGATCTTGCCCCAGTGCCAAAAACACTGCGGTTAATAAATTTGCCGCATGTGCATTAAAACCACCAGTGGATCCTGCCATGGCAGAACCAACTAAATTTTTGGATATATTTAATTCAACTAATGCCTTAACGTCGGATTTTAAGACTTTCTCTACCGTTAATTTAGGTATCGTTGCTTCAGCAACAACACTTTTACCACGACCTTCAATCCAATTTATAGCTGCTGGTTTCTTATCTGTACAATAGTTACCTGACACTGAAACAATGGACATATCATCCCAACCAAATGTGTTGACCATTTCATTTAAACAGTGTTCTACTCCCTTAGATATCATATTCATACCCATGGCATCACCTGTAGTGGTTCTAAATCTAATAAATAATAATGTTCCAGCTAATGCAGTTTGAATATGTTGTAAACGTGCAAATCTTGATGTAGAATTGAATGCTTTCTTTATTTCAATTTGACCTTCATCTGAATCTAACCAAATTTTACAAGCACCAGCTCTTTTCAAATTGGGGAAACTTACACATGGTCCTCTTGTCATACCATCTTTAGTTAATACTGTAGTTACACCACCGCCTGCATTAATTGCTTTACAACCACGCATAGCAGATGCCACTAAACAACCTTCTGTAGTAGCCATCGGTATATGATATGCGATATCATCAATAATTAATGGTCCAATGATACCCACAGGTAGTGGCATATAACCAATAACGTTTTCACAACATGCACCAAATACACGATCATAATCATAATGTTGATATGGTAACCTTTCAGTGGTTAAAACATTTGAATTGGATAAAATGGCAAGTGATTGACGACGAACTTCAACAGCTCTCGTTGTATCTTGTAATTGTTTCTCCAATGCATAAAGTGGTAAATTATTAGTAACTACTAATTCAGTCACTTCCGTATTATTTAATTCTTTCAAATTACCTTGTTTCATAATTTCAATTAATTCAGTAAGTGGTTTAGTAATGGATACTAATTTATCTTGAGAAGCAGAATCTGCAGAGTCGCTACCAGTACTTAGAGAAGAAGTTTCTGTCTCTAAATTTGAGATAATTTTATTCTTTTTCTTCTTATTTTTCTTGCTTTTCTTTTTAGTCTTTGTATCATTTTGAAGTATTCCACTATCGTTATGTGCCTCTTTATTGGTTTTGTCATTTTGGATATCAAATTTTTCAGGTTCCGTCGATAAAGTTGATTTTGACATCTTATCTTTCCAATAATTGTTTTTCCTATTAATAAATTCTGCTACAGTGTAATTTGAATGAAATTTAGCAATATTCAATAAGTAAATGTTAATGGAGCAACTTAATAAGAGTAAGAAAAGAATTAATTTACTAACTAATCTATCTCTAATAAATTTACTGAAAAGGTGTAAAAATTCAATAAAATAATCATTTAAATTGTAATAAAAATTTGATTTATAATAAATTTTCATAGGTAGCATTGAGATAAGTATAGAGTCATTAGGATTAATAGGTAAACCATTTTGATTTGCTTTAACTAAATTTAGTAATTTTGATCTAGGTAAGTAAATTTTATTAGTATTATCAGTATATTGGAAAAATTCATCCATAGTATTTATATCACTAACATTTGGTCTAATCAGTAAATTATAAATGGAAAAAATTGATTGTGGAGCAATATTACCAAAAATGAATAATAATAAAATAATTTTCCCCAATTTTATTGTCGTTTCAGAATGGAAAAATGGGTTTTTAAAATTATTTGTAATATTAATCTTTGATTTCTTTTCATCCTTTGAGTCTTTATTATCAAAAAAAATACTATCCTCTTCTAGAGTTTGTTTAATTAAAGTTGATCTGTAAATAGAGTTAATTTCTAATTTTAATGACAGTATAGCTGTATAAAAAGTACAAGTTAGTAGTAATTGATAAATTAAAATTAGTGAACAAAGTAAACAAAATTTTTTCAAAATGACTAGCTTTTTGGAGTACAATATACCACAAATAAAAGTTATTAAAAGTATCAAATTATCCTTAATTAAGAGAGATCTTGAATTCAGTATAGTCTTATAAATGATTTTATCGTTTGTTAAAGATGAGTCATGATGATATTTCAATTTTTTATCCAACATTGATTCATCTGTGAAATTATAATCGCTATCCAATTCATCATCATCCGAGTCATAAAGTTTAGTTATCTTATTAAGTAATTTATTATTTTCATTTAATGTGAATTTGGTTAAATTAATTTGTTGTTTGAAACCAATAAATATTAAAATGAATGGTAAACCGAAAAATAAATTTTTCAATGGTACAAATTGATTAAATATGAAAAATTGTGTTGATATGGCTAAACAAATCGAGCAAGTTAAATTAATTAAAGTTGCAAATGATAACCAAATTTTAGAACCTATGGATTTCATATCATAAAATAAATTAATGAAGATATGAATTACTGTTAAATAAGATAAAGTGATAACGAAAAAATTGAATGAATCTAAATCATTTATCCAAGTTAAATTTGAAAAATTGGCAAAATTTTTAAGGCTAATATTTTCCTTGATGAAATTAATAAAATCTTGGTAAACTGTTAAAGTGTCTAAAGGTTGTACGGTACCGTTTAGTAAAATTGCAGAATTGAGTAAATTTTTAGATGGATATAAATTAGAGAAAAATTTCCATTTAGTATTATTATAATTTAAAAAATTGTCATTAAATAAATTTGGGTCACTAGATAAGATGAATTTTGTATTATTAAATTGGCAAATTGTATTATTTAAGAAGGGGGAATCATGATTTAAACCATTTTGTTCACTGTCGATGGATATGAAACTATTTAAGAAATCGAATGTATCATCTAAATAGTTAAAATTATTTGTCTCAAAGTTTAGAGAATATAAATAAAAATGATGGATGGACGACTGTGAGCTACTACTATTTAAGTTTTGTGCAGTTTCATTAGAATTTAAAAAATGCCAATCTACCAATCTTGTCCAATGGTCATTGTTCGATCCGTAATTTAAGAGACTGTCCAATTTACCGATTTTACCTAAATTATCCACTTTTTCGATAAAATTCCAAGAGTTGTCTAGTAATGTGACTTTGTCACTGATACCGTTGGAGAATTGCACTATATAAATATTCAAAATTTGAATATATGCGAAAGTGGATAATAATAGGATGAAGAAGATGCAATGTATGGGGAATCTGGCGGCAAACTGACCTAAATGTGCCAAGGGCAGCAAGAACTTCTTATACAACATTCCCACTGAGTGCTCTCTGCTGGTGGTGTCCCTGATGGTGTTTTCCCTGGTGGTGTCCCTGTGTGGTGTGTGGCTTGTTCAGCGTGAGGTGTCGCAGTTGCTGTTGGCGGTTACAAAGACAGTCTTAAATACTTTTCACACTCTGGGAAAAACAGTTCCGTCTTGTGGTTTATTTCCGTTACGGAGCGGCGAGGCTGTTGGAAACGGCAGAAACACACCCCAGACACTCCGGAAACACACGCAGCGAGTGCTTTTCGGGGGTCGCTTTCCACGTGCAGCGCCGGGTCGTGCCGGTCGTTTACGTTGGTGTCAGATCTGGAGGCCAGCTCGAACGGCGTACGGGAGCTCCCGGGCTGGCGCGGGCGGGCCAGGCAGAGATGCAGGCAGAGTCCTAGGCAGGGACCGAGACAGAAACCTAGGCAGGGACCCCAGTGGAGTCCCCTGGGAGAGATCAGTGTGTCACAAATTCCCCAGTGAGAAACACACCGCGATGGCCCAGGACCATCAACTGCCTGGAGTCGTCTACATTGAACTGGATGGAGAGCTTTGCTTGTCTTGGCGCTGTCCCGTTGTGACACGCAAGCACACACAGCGTAGTCTCTTCAAACTCATCGTCATCTTCTTCTTCTTCTACTACATCACCTTCTTGGCCTGCTTGCCCGTTTACACCAAATATATCCTCGAGATCTAACACACTGGTTCCCTTGTCTTCCACTAACTTAAGTATACTGAAATCATCCTTTATCGTACTATCAACTTGTTCCTCGGGATCGATACTCGCCAAAGTTAATCTTATTGGCAATTCAACCATTTCATCCTCCCTTTCATTTATCAAATCGTATATATTGGCAGGTAAATTGGGTTCTAGATAAACTTGAAACATACTAAATTCTCTCTATTCCTTCACTTGTTGCTATTTCTAGATTTATATCTATATTATTTCCTTTTTCTTTCAAGAAGTACTGCTAAATCAAGGAAAGCACTGCAGAAATATATCAAAATACTGTTATTCAAATCAAGCTCATCGTTTTTTTCCATTTTTTTTTTCTTTTCGTTAATAAAAATTTCACATTCCGTTTGTTTACATTTACATTTCCATGTAGACATTTGCAATAAGTGTCAAGTGCTACAGATAAACATATCACTAAAACCAGAAATATACAGCAATATGGTTTACGATAAACACTTCTGAAACATTCCAAGTAGTTATCATTATCGCTCATTCATAAAAAAAATCGTTCAATTAACCATCAAAAAATAAAAATTGCGCAAGCCCGGAATCGAACCGGGGGCCCAACGATGGCAACGTTGGATTTTACCACTAAACCACTTGCGCGTTAAATTTTTCTCCCGGGGGCGAGTCGAACGCCCGATCTCAAGATTACTTTGAGTTTTGTTACACATTACAGTCTTGCGCCTTAAACCAACTTGGCTACCGAGAGATTGTTATTTCTTGTTAAAATTGAAGATTGAGTCTAAGCCTTCAAGCTGTCACATGGTCTAATATTAGTTTGAGTCATTTTTAATTGAAGCTTAGCCACGATCAAATTGGTGACTGTTCCGGTCGATACAACCATACACCACAACAATGATCGTTACACTACCTCGTCGTTAATAGTCTGACAAGTCTCTTACCGTATTTCTAAATTAGTTATCCAAATTGTCATCGACAATGCTAAATAATTAAAGTACTACGGTGTTTGTGTGTGTACACATAATTACAAACAAATAATAAGACAGTAGTGATCTAAAATGGTAATATCAAAACATTAAGTGAAAATTTTTTACCGTTTCTTTTTATCTGTCCAAATCATCAATTAGGACAGAAATTATTTTTATATAAATAGTACAAACAGAACGTTGTTTCCGACAGTTCGTTCATCATTAATTCTTTATATATTTTCTATATTTATTTTATATAGACAGCGACAAAATATATTATATTTTTATT